>JAJMBO010000035.1:0-92068 GCA_030585065.1 Blastobotrys persicus
TTTTTTTTTTTTTTATTGCACTTCCAAAATGTCCGATGGAATTCAACGGCTTCTGTCTATCGGCTTTTCGGATCCCCTAAATCCTGAACATCCGAACATCGTCCAACTAGATCAGATCATCCATCCGCGTTTGGTTCGAGCATTGGCCTGAAAATTTTCCGATGTATGCGTATGCTCGGTAATTCTCGACAATTTTGACAAACGTCCGACGGAAACCAACGGACATATGTCAGAAGATCTGCTCCCCGCCGGATTCCTACGTATCCCTAAGCAAGCCGACGCACAGATGCCCGCCGATCTTCCCGCCTCCTCCGCATTGACGCAGCGTTGCATAATGGAACGAGCCTGTTGTGGGGACTTGTTTTCAGTGTAGCTGATCTTTTTTCTTGGCCCCACACAGGGTCCTTGAATCGGCGTGAGGATCTTGAGGGTATTGGATGCCGGCGGGTGAGGGACGTTGTATGTTTATGCGCCGGAAAAACTATCGGGCCGTAGAGCGAGATAAGACGGATATCTGACCCAGATAACACGGACCCTTGTACAAAGCAAGAAATAATAATGTAGCTTATTCGGTTTCGGCGAGTGGTCCGGTAGTCAGAAACCCCTCGTTAGACGTTTCACTATCCGCTTCCTGCTTCGACGGCTTCTCCACACATTGTTGTGGAGACGTTGTTATAAAAAAAAAAAAAAAATTGCAACAGCTACAACTCGAGCCAACTGCAGAAGCAATCAAGGTGTGGTTTTCCATAGTGTGTCTAGTGACGGACATCCGCCGTAGCCACCGACGGGGGTTTCAGGTCACACTATTTTTCTATTCTAGTAATACGTTGGAAGTGGTCTGAATTTGGCTCGGTTAATTCGTTGGCAACTTTACAGTAAAAGCTGTACCTGTTTACGTTGGGGTAATATTAATAACCCCGACTAGCCTGGACAATACAGTTCCCTCAAGAGATATGGAAACCGCATATTCTGGAGACTATTATAATTACGCGCCCTCACCACCCGAATTAAAACCATTCAAAGACTTATCATACATGTTTGCCACAACAAGTTCCAATGCAATTGTTCCATCCTACCCCGTACCCGATGAATGTCGATGACTAACTGAATAATCCTCGTAATTTCACCACTCCACATTACAATAGATATATTGTGATCGATTAAGTCTATGCATCAATTGCTGTTCCTGACGAATACTTGGTGTTTCCTGTCTAGGAACAGATGCCCACACTCGTAGATCACCATGGGAGGTTGCCGACCCCCGGCCCCGATAGCCACCAGACCATCTGTGAGTGTAAACCGACAACGGAGCCGGACTTTGCTGGGTTGTATAAATATCTCCCTCAATTGATACAAGGATATGTGCAAGTAATGGCTTCTTTCGCCAGTAAGACATTTTCTTCAGCATCGTACTTGGCCGCGCGGCCAAGATACCCGGCCTCTCTGTACAACTATGTCATTGACTATTGTAGAGCCCACAAGCCGGATGGACCACTAGAGAATGCCATGGATGTTGGTTGCGGACCCGGAGCTAATACTGTTCCATTGTTAGAGTGGTTTCAAAACGTGTCCGGGGTAGATCCTAGTCCAGGCATGATTGAACAGGCAAAGGCACATGTAAACGAAGCAAACGCCGGGCGACTGAAATTCTACCAGGGGAATGAGGAGAACTTTGCCGAAAATGTACCTGCAGGGACTGTTGACCTGATTGCTGTCGCCCAGGCCGTCCATTGGTTCGATGCAAAGAAATTCTACGACAGCGTCTGTAAGGCCTTGAAGCCGAACGGGACAGTTGCTTTTTGGGGCTACCTGGACCCAGTTTTTGTAGGGTATCCAAAGATCTCAGAATTACACCTTGAATGCTTTTATGGTAACAACTCATTGGGACCTTATTGGGAACCAGGCCGTCTACTTCTTAGGGATAAGCTTGTGTTTGCAGATCCGCCGACTGACAGGTTTAAAGATGTCCAACGCATAGAAAACCTGTCTCATGAAATAGACGAGTCATCTCCAATCGAGCTGCATCGGAAATGCTCGTTGTCGGATTACATTGCAGTAATGAAAACTGCAAGTAGCTACCATAATTGGAAGTTGGACAACCCGAACGCTGCGGATGTGGTGGACCAGTTTGCAGAAGACGTCAAAAGGCTGCAAAACTGGACTGACGATACTCAAGTTACAATCAAGTGGCAAACTGTTCTTGTTATGGGAAGTAAGAAATGAGCTCTGCGCACGGATATGCTAGAGCTAAGAGATAAACTACATATCTTCTCTATGAATGGCCACGTTCCTAGGTCAAATTTCCGTAGTGTTATAGCCGACAGGATTTGCTGTGGCAGGAAAGAAAGACTTTCTCAAACTGCATATTTCTATCACCGTCCTACGACACCATCCTGTTTTTCAGACTTTTCATGCGCTTGCAGTTTCATATGGGACAAATCCTCAACAATATCTTCAACAACGTCAGATTCGTCCTTGACTTCATCAGACAATCCTCCCTTCTTCAACTCATCAAGCTCCTCTAACCATCCACATAACTCAGCAAACTTCCTGATTTGCTCATCACAGTCTCCGAGCACAAGTACATCATTCTGTTTGAATCCGACATCACCTACTCTCTCCAGGTTAAATAACACCCGGATAGTTGAGTCATCGACCATATCAGGTAGGTGCGCAAAAGGTGATACTGTCAGCGAAGTGCCTGCAATAATTACTAGATCTGGCTGATGAGGTAGATCCGAGTGCATGCAATCAAAAAACTTTGAGGGTAAAGATTCACCGAAAAAAGTGATATCCGGTTTAACTAATCCACCGCCCGTAGTTTTGCAATCCTTGTTCTTACAGCGAGGAACATTGACCTTGTCGGTTCCATCCCTCCACATAATATCTTTCAATTGCTGCTGGCTCATCTCGGCTTCACAATCAATGCAATGGTTATTAGCAAACGAGCCATGCGCTTCCACCATCTTTTCGTCAGTTATACCTGCGAGCCGCTCCAAAGTATCAATGTTCTGTGTGAATACACGATGTAGGTAGCCTTTAGAATCAACCAACTTCATGAATCTATGAAAGTCGGTCGGCTCAAATTTTCCCGGATACAGCTCGTGAGCAAGTGTATAGAAAGCTTTTGGGTTTTTGCGAAAGTACGATATATCAAATACTGCTTCTGGATAAGGTAAGTCTAGTCTTTCCAAGTTTGCATAGAGTCCAGTCTCTGGTGACCTGAAATCAGGTATTCCCGCACCAGTCGAGATCCCCGCACCCACCTACATTTAAACGTTAGCAATCAAAACTTCCCTTCTGGCAGTAAATACATACCATAAATATCACTTTTTTAAACTCTCCATCCTTTAGCTTTCTAGCGACATCATCTATTTTATATCGTTTGGACGTTTTGGCCCCCATTTTTTTCTTGGATGATGGCATTTCCTACGTTGCCCGGTTCCGATTTACATCTTTTACCCGTCCCAAAGGCGAATGATTATAAATTTCGCGAACCTCTTTTGTCATATCTTACATTTTAGTAGTCCGTTTAGGATTGATTGGCCCTTATTGTCAATGACAGCTATTGGAAAGTAGTTTTCGTCTTGCATGCAACATTGTGAAACTTCAGAAATTATTAATTATATGACAAGCTAATGAACTCGTATTTCGACACCAGGCAAAAAGCTGGGCTAATAATTGGTATTAAAGTAATTGTCCAATTTGTTAGTTTCTCTACTATCTGTGCATTGTTTAGTTACGTTCTTCGGCTTGTTGCTGCTGAGCTAGCCGTTTCTCGGCCTCTTCACGAATTGCATTATCTTCCTCGATCTTTTTAGTTATTCTATCACCCGCGAAAGCAACAATGAATGTGGATATCCCAAGATACAACCTGATCTTCTTTGGTAAGGCCGTATACCGTTGCAGTAGGGAGGGTTTAGCTTCACTCATAGTCTAAATTTCATTAGTTTCATTTGAAATCGAGAAAGACCACCATATATATCGGCCAACAGACAATCTTATAACAAGGAGGGCCCTAATTTTGGAGGACAGAACGTAGACTGCCTTACGTAACCAGTGGAAATTTTGTCCCGAGCGTGGTTGGGTACTTTGATGGACGGAACTTCGGTCCTCACAGCAACAACTCAACTGGAGCGTGAACCTCAAATTCTGTGAAAAATGAAGGTAAGCTTGGATGATTTCTAGTGGGGAGCTTCAAAGGACTTTATTTTCAGCTCATTTGTGGCTTTATAATTCCGATCCAAGTTTGGTTTGATGGCTTACCTAAGGCGTAATGTATTCCAACAGTGGGATAATACTACAGGCGACAGATATAATACAAGCCTTGAGACAATTGAAAGGAACTTGAATAGATGAGTGCTTTAGAAGCCAAAGGTCTTATGTCGTTATCTAGATTCTTTGAAACAGATCCTTCTTCACATTACTTAGAGTTTAAAGGGTTTGTCTTCTATCATTCTACGATAAGCGCACACTAGACACTCAATGCTGTATTATTCATTCTCTTCACGCCATGTAGTAAAGGCTCGCCTTCAATGCGTTCCCAGTATAATAACTAACCGACTAAAAGCAAAGGTTCTCTTATTTGGACCTCCAGATTATCGCAAATGAACTGCGTGAGCAGGTTCAGAACTATCGGTTGCAAAACATATATGATTTATCGACCTCTTCACGTCAGTTTTTGTTCAAGTTTGCAATCCCGGATTCAAAGAAGCTTGTCGTGGTTGATCCCGGGTATAGAATCCATGCTACTGATTATGCAAGGTCTACGGCGCAAACACCATCAGGCTTTGTTACAAAGCTCAGAAAGCACCTTCGGACTCGACGTTTGAACAAGATACAGATTGCACCTCAAAATCGATTATTGGTATTTTCGTTTTCGGATGACCATTCGTTTCATTTGGTGTTTGAGTTTTTTGCTGGAGGAAACATGTTGCTGTTAGATAAAGACAGTAAGATTCTCTCTCTGCAACGTGTAGTTTCAGCAAGCGATACAAAGACGCGCTGTGCGGTTGGAGAGTTTTACCCTATGGAGGAATATCTGAACGCAGAAAATACGTCCGTAGAGGAGTTTACAGAGGACACAGTAAAGCTGTGGATACAGAATGATCAAACAGACGAAACATCGTATGATAACGAAAACGAAGATCACAGAGACCAGGAAAATCCGCTGCAACAGACTCAGAAGAACAAATCTTCCGCAACTGGACAAAAGCAGAAAACATTGGCGCTTAAAAAATTGCTGTTTATTAGGGCCCCAGGGATCGCTTCTGGTTTGATTGAATCTGCGCTGTATTCTCGCGGTATAGATCCAAACATCAAATCGACAAATATGGAAAAAATGCCATCATTTTCCTTGGTAGCAGATGCCATGAATGAGGCAAAGACAAAATCTTATGAACTGGTTTCTAATACGCCAGTGAAAGGATATATTCTAGGTAAATTCAATCCTAGATTTGACAAGGCAAAGTATGAGCAGCAGCGAAAAGTGGTACAAGCACCTGAAGTTAATGCTATTGATCCTCATAATATCGAATACTTGTATGAAGAATTCCAGCCGTTCAAGCCCCGATTGCCCGAGAATGAGCCTGAAAAGTACAAACTGATTGAAACAAAGTCGTATAGTCAGGCAGTTGATATATATTTCTCAACTATTGAGGCAACTAAGCTTGCAATGAGAGCTGCCAACCAGGAGCAAGTAGCGGAAAAGCGGTTGAACGCGGCAAGAGCCGAGAAGGATAAGAGAGTTCAGGGCCTGACAGAGGTTCAAGAAAAGAGCGAGCTTCTTGGAACAGTTTTGGAAACAAATGCTCATTTAGTGGAAGAGGCAGCCAATGCAGTTAAAGGCTTACTTCAGCAAAGTATGGACTGGAAGGATATTGAGAAGTTGATTCAAGTGGAAAAGTCAAGAAACAATCCAGTTGCAGAGATTATACATCTCCCGTTGAATCTTATTAAAAATAAGATTTCTGTCATTTTGCCAGAACCTGGCCAAGCTATCGATAACGATAATGACGACAGCAGTGAAGAAGATGCAGGAAGTAAGGTCAAAAAAGTCAAAGTAGAAATTGACTTAGGATTGAGTGCTTGGGCAAATGCAAGTGCATACTTTGATGTCAAGAAAACTGCTGCTGCGAAACAGGAACGAACAATCAAACAAGCTGATCATGCTTACAAGAGTGCAGAAAAGAAGATTAAAAAGGACCTTCAACAGGCTCTTGACAAGGAGAAAAACCAGCAAACAATGCATTCCATCAGAGATCCATTTTGGTTTGAAAAATTCTTCTGGTTTGTTTCCTCTGACGGGTACCTTGTTTTGGGAGGGCGCGATAGTATGCAGAATGAGCTATTGTTTAGGAGACATTTCAAGCAGAACGACATCTACGTTCATTCTGAAATTGAAGGCACTTGTGTAGTGATCATCAAGAACCATATTTCAGGAACCAAGGTGGTGCCACCGGGTACGTTATCTCAAGCCGGTGCGTTTTGCTTGGCGTCATCTTCGAAGGTTTGGGAATCGAAGATGAATCCATCAGCTTGGTGGGCTACTAGAGATCAAATCCCTAAAATCTCTCAAGGGGATATAGTCACTACGGACAGGGTTGTTGTCAAAGGCGAGGGGAAGCACCATCTTCCGCCCACCCAAATGGATATGGGATTTGGATTCTTATGGCTAGTTGGTGAAGATTCAAAAGATAATTATGCAAAAAATGTTCCAGAAGGGCTTATTTCGGCTCCAGGAGAAGAATCTTCACAGCCATCTGGTTCCCTAGAAGATGAATATGTGCCACCCACAAACAGTGGCTCTACTACTTCCGAGAAAGTTACAGAAAGTATGCAAAAAGAGGAAGAGCCTACTACAAAAGGAAATGCCAACAATTCTGAAAGCTCAGACGAGGAAGAGTTCCCTGACACTCAAATACCAGATGAAGAAGAGCAACCGAAACGAACGCTAGAACCGGAAAGTCAAAAAGAAAGTGGTTCTGAGGCACAGTCAACGCGATCCTCAACACCAGAGGCTAAAATAGGTAATCGAAAGCTTTCAGCCAAAGAGAGAAGGGATTTGAAAAAGAAAAGAAAGAACGGCCCTACTTCGGGTGAAGACGATATGGACACTTCTTCCTTATCTGGAGAAGTGCAAGACATTGAAAAAGCTTTGGATAGTCTGAAAATGGACAAAGGTAGCTCAAAGAAGGAGAAGGCTAGTGGTGGACAAAAACCTCCAAAAGTAAGAGGGAAACAGGGGAAAATGAAGAAGATTGCGGCAAAGTACGCTGACCAAGACGAGGAAGACCGTCAAAAGCGAATGGAGCTTCTTGGGACAACCAAAGGTCTTGAACGGGCGAAAGCACAGGCCGAAGAAGAAAGACGTAAAAAGGAGGAATATGAGAGACAACGTAAAGAGAAGGAGAAGCGACGGAAGGAGGCAGAGATGCGACGACTCCAAGATGAGGAAAACGACGAGACTCCTGAAACCGTATTCCCGTTTAATACGCTAGTGCCACGCCTTGTCACTGGTGACACTCCATTAGCCGCTGTCCCAGTATTCGGCCCTTGGGCTTCTCTGCAGAAGCTCAAGTACAAAGTCAAGCTTCAACCGGGGTCTACAAAAAAGGGCAAGGCTATTCGTGAGATGCTCCATTTCTTTTCCAAGCAGAAGGTAGATCATGAAGAAAAGGATCCAGAAACTGCATGGCAAAGTGAAATCGATTTAGTCAACTCACTTAAAGAAACAGAATTACTCCTACCAATTGCAGTTACCAAAGTCAAGCCTGTCCTGCCCAATACAGGTAACAAGTCCAATCAGAAAGGAAAGAGTAAAGGTAAAAAGTAGACAGCTAAGTAGCAATTAACATGCTGCATATCCTCACAATCCAAATATTTGTCAGTCTTGGCTGTTTGTCCAGTTGGAAACCCTAGCCTGCCTATATCCGGATGCGAAACACCACCAGTAGTTTGACAATAAACTAAATACATTATCACATATATCAAAAATCTATTGGAATTGCTGTCGCAAACGGTCTGCCAGTTTGCCCTTGGCGAATTGGTAAGCATTCATGAGACCTTGCTCGCTCAGATCAATATTGTTGAGATTTGGTTCATTTGTGGGTGCGCGTGAAACACGTGAAGAGATGATGGCAGGGTCGACTTCGAGGATTATGCCGCCATCAATCGTCTCGTCTACAGCCAATGCAAGAAGATCGTAGTTCTCTAAAGCCGTTCGTTTGTCCAGTGATTTCTTTAGAAGCGCTTCGAGGGCGTCACGCAGACCCATTAGCACTTGATAGAGCATGGCTTCATTTTCATCGAGGTTACTTGATACCACGTATATAGCGATGTCCAGGCTTTGTTTATACACAATCACCTTTTGGTCATATATTAAGACATCTGCGTTCTGTTTGTTAGTTTTGCTAAACAGACCCTTTTCAAAGGCCCTCTGGTCCTTGACCGAGTAGCTGGCCACGTCTTGATTGTTGGACGGGTCATTGGCCGTCGAACCCCACGGAGGCTGATAGTACTTTGCAAACACACGTTTCCCCTCATTGTCAAGGATCAGGACGGCCTTGACGGAATATAAAGACAGGTCGGCCATGGCTTTTATGAGACTTGTGTCTTCGTTATGCAAGCGTGGTGGTCGGTCCCTACTTAATGCCAGTTTGTCACTAGTGTCCTTACAAGTTGGGACATCGCGTACACTACGCGTATTTTTCCCCGGTTTACCACTTTTTTTTTGTTGTTGGTGATCGGGCCGACCTCATCTCCCAACATTGGTTTTTCAATCCTATACTCGGTTTTCTGCTATCCAGTTACATGCCTTTCAAATGAGTTCGGATTTTTTCTTCTCGCTTGTGCGAATATCGTGTGCTCAGATTCTACGCGCCGCAGGAATAGATCGATGCTCTCCTAGTATTTTGAACGCAGTTACTGACTTATTTCTTCGTCACTTAGACCTTCTTTCCCGAACAGCTAGTAGAAATGCACATTTGTCAGGACGGAATGAAGTAGTCATACAGGATCTAGCACTGGCAATGGAGCAGGTCGGTTTGATACATCCATATACGGTATTAGATCCATGGGATACAGATCCTCAAGGAGATGTTGGATTTCAAAATTTCATTGAATGGGCTAAGGGTCCAATTCCTGAGGAAGCGCGACGTATCTCAAAAATTCCTAGTCAGCATGGAAATCAGAAGCCTTCTTCGAATGCTGCTGTAGCCGCCGCGCAGGCCAGCAATCCTCAATCTAATGTTACGAAAATAGATGAAGATGATGAATGGTTGGTTGCGTTGATGAAGAAACAGTCAAAACTGGGGCACGAAGCACGCTTTAACGGTACCGTTTTGGATGGCAGTGATATGAACGTTGAGAGTGATGCTAAGATTGTAGGAGGTAATGGCACAGAACCCTCTCCTCCATGGTAGTCTTATGATTTATGATTGATATTTATTACGACCCGTTTTCATTCACGAGCTATTAAAATTTCAGCGAAAGAGGCTCAGTTACCTGACGATACCCCATGCTGATGGACGGGGTAGGTTATATGGAAGTTGAGCTTTACAAGGGTTTAATTCGGGTGATGCAGATTATGTTCTGTTGGACTTGCAACCGGCCGGCTATTCGTACTAACTCTCTACACAACCTCATGTATAATTTAAGATTGTCAGAAGTTGTAACCTTTAATAAACATATTGTAGATTGGTATTTATCTGAGAGTCCCATTGTAAGTCTAGACTTTAAAAAACGAAAATTAAAGAAAGAAGGTCATTATAATAATAGTACAGTTGTGCTCATTATAAAAAATATTATACATTAAATACCATCATCGTTATGCTCATGACCTTTCTCCTGGTTCTTCCGCTGTATTCGGAGAGCTGGCAGATTTGTTAGAAGGACTATTGACACTTGGACTGTGTACTCGCTTGATTGAAGTTTGCATCTCATGATCCTGAGCCATACGCTGCGCCAATTCAGTATCAACACGGATAGGAGCTGGTCGAGATCCACTAGTGGACATAGTTTCAACATCGGCCATGGTCGACGTGCGAACCGCTGCCGACCGACCAGAATTGTGGCCAGATGCTGGACGAGAGGGAGGAGCACCGCCACTCGAATTGACATGCGGCGAACCAGCATTCTTTTGAGCACGAACAGCCGCTTGGGCATCCTCATCCTTCATGTACTGTTCGAACCTGGTCATAATCTCCTTTGTCGTCAGTTCCGACGTGGCCGATTGCAAATTGGTGTGATGTAAGATGCTCAATACTTCTTGGGGTACCTCAGCCATTTTGCTCTGTTCCTCAATCAAAGTGTTCACAGATTCGATAGAAAGGAAATATGCCTCACCTTGCTCTACATTTGGATTGGCAGAACCTCCACCGGAACCACTACCACTATTGGTTTGCTTGATGTAGAGGATGTTAGGCGTTATGACAGTTGCCAAATTGTGCGCATCCATCTTCGACCCAGTCTCCTCATCGATATGTGAAAATGATGCAGTCCAATTCAAGAAGAAAAACAAAACTTCCATGGTATCTCGATGTGTTTTTGGAAGAAGCAAGCATGTCAAATGTAGAATTCGCTTTTTCACTTCAATGTCCTCAAATTCTAAAAAAAAAAAAAAAAAAAAAAAAAAAAAAAAAAAAAAAAAAAAAAAAGGTTAGTCTTTCATCTGCTAATAATAGGCTTGATCCACTTACTCTGTGCTGCTATCCACAACTTGAGCAACTTTGAAGTCATCAATGGTTCAGGTAATTCTCTCAAAAACTTTTTAAGCAGCGCTGCTAGTTGTACTGGCCCCTCTTCTGTCAGGAGCCCGCTCTTATCAGGATTTTTGTCGATCTTTTCTGTGAACTCCTTCAATCGCCGAATGTTACCATTCTTTCTAAAAACACCTTCAACAGACATATCTTTTTGACGCATTGACGATACACAATCGTCAATAAATGCAGGGATTTTTAATGCTGATGGTCCAACACCAAGCGTGGAATCGACGCCATATTTTTCTACCAGTTGATCCAGAGGTACTCCAAAAACCCCAGTAACCTTCTTCTGCTTCCGCTGCTTGTCATTGCCGAACGCTTTTCCAAACTTTTCCCAGATTGTCGGAGTCCTCTTCACCTCAATAAAGTCAAACAATTCTTCCTGAGTAAAGTAGTCGGATAACGTTTGCTCCAATAACAAGACAGCAATATGCCGCACTGAAAACAATTCCACCGGGGTGAGCTCAGAAATATACTTTCTGTTATGTTGCATTATGTCTTTCTTAGCCGCTTCGTTGACGGATTTTGCCTGTGGTACACTATTGCTTGGCTTGGTGTCTCTTGCTTGGTGTCTAAATGCATTTGGTCGTTGTTCCCGAGCCTGCTCGGCCGCAACTATTCTTGGAATATCATCCAAAGTCAATGAAGTCTCATTCTTAAACAAGTCTGTGGTTCTGTCCAATCTACTCTTTGGCTCTCGTTGAACTTCATCTTCAATCTTCAGTTGTCTTTTCTTCTTTCCGCTTGCTGGTGTAGTTGAGGACTTAGATGTTGTACCAGTTTCCAGTTGGGGCGCCTCGGTAGCTGCATCCAACAAAGGAGGTGAATGGGGTCTTCCAGGGACTGGTGGCTCCCTTTCAGGCCGAGGCTGCTGAGGAGTCTGGAGATTAACAGACGGCGTGGAGCCATTCTTGCTCATTTGGCCCTCTTCTGACTCTGGCATGTCCAAAATTCGAGAACGTCGAGCTCGTCTTGCCGACTCTGAAACTTGTTGGTCTAGCTTTGTTGACCGTAAGCGCCGAATATCCGTCAATGTCGTCATGTAGCCACGTTCATTCTGTGAGGAATCCGATGAAGTCTTGGATATCATAGCCTGTGGTTGTTGGCCACCTTGAGATGGGGAGTCCTGTGATTTCTTGGAGGATTTCTTATCCCTTGCATCAAATGCGTTAAGGACTAACTGTAGTCTGGCTACAGCGATTCTCAATAAGAAGACAAATTGGTGCAATTTGGGGACGACCACAAACCCAGCCTTCGAATCTTCTGGTGCACATAGTGAACAAAATACTTGTTTCCGAGAACTGCTCCATCTAGCGTCTGCAATTGCCTCTTCAATGTCAGAACGGTCCGGAGATGTACCACCAAGGGCGCATTGACAGTTTCTGCATCTGAAGCATTCAATATGCCATCGGCGTTCTCCAATCTTTACACACATATCCTCGACACTCTTGTCACATACATAACAATGGTCGCTAGTCATGGCGTTGACATTTACTTGACTGGTGTTGCTACCAATGCTGTTTACCTTGCTGCTGTTCTCACCTTCATGTGCTGAAACTCTCTCCAATAACTTTTCCACCATATTACCCTGCAGGTTATTGCGGTCATAGGCCAATGAATTCGACAGGCCATAACGAATCAGCAGTTTAAGGTAGTGTGCCAAACTTGTCACCAAGTTGAGCAAATCCTGAGTGATGCCCATTCGCTTCATGGATTTTTCACGGGCCTTTGATACTAATGACATAAACCCAACAATCTTCTTGCACAGAGTTTTTGCTTCCTTGCCGAGTTTCGTATAGGTTAGGTCCTTCTCCTGAGCTGCTTCACGATTAATTATTGGTTCAATAACCACACACAACTCATTGATAGCGTCAAACAAAACCTCGACCTTGGTAACCAATTTTGTGGTTGCCTTAAGGGCCTCAGAGAACTTTCCATTTGAAGCCGTTTGTAACATGTCGGAGATATAGCTTGCCGTCGATTCTTCATAACCACATAACACTGTCCATATTCTAAACACCTTCTGATCCATTTCCGCTTCATGGCGGGCCACTTCCTTCTGTGTCAACGATTCCAAAGGCGCCGACGCAGTTACAGAAAGCGGCCTCAGCGGATTCAACGTTCGAGGCGTACCTTCCGGACACAGCTTTACATTCCAAAACTTGAAAATCATATAGCACTCTGGATGCCACTGCTGTTCACGGCCGCCGCGAAAGATCTCCACAAACTGTTTCAATATCGCCGTCTGACATCCTTCACACTTTGATGCATACATGGTTGAATAGTGAAAGTGGCAGTAGATCTGGTCTTGAAACTCATAATACGAGTCCTCTGGTCCAAATACCGTGTCGCACAACGAACAAGTAAAATGCTCCACATGGTACTTCCTCCCCAAAGCTGTGATATACGATCCCCGCAACGCACCATCACACACATAGCATAGTAGCCCCAGCCGTCGGAAATAGTCCTTTTCGCATAACGGAATCTGTGTCACGCCCAGTTCGTCCTGCATTTCCGGAGGCGCCTCGATAGGGAAAAACTTGGATGAACATAGCTTGCCGCAGTCGGCACATGCAAAACATTCGATGTGATAGGCAGCGTTAAGCGCACGCACAAATTGGCCCGAAATGCCCTGGCCACATTTACGGCATATTTTGCTTGGCTTTTTTACCTGCTGCCGCTGCTGGTGGTGGTCAATACTTTGAGCATTGTGGCTGAGAGAGGACTTTCGGGGCCCATAGGGCGCTATGGGCGATGCAGTCCCTACAGGGTTGGGCGAAGTTGCCGGCGAATAGAAGCCATTCATGTCTCCGTCCTCAGACGAGTCGGACCCTTTTCGTATGGGACTCGTCGGCGAATCCTGCTTATACATAGTCGTCGGTCTGCTAAAGTTGACGCCTCTTGAATTCGGCCGAGTATTAATGGACTGAAGAGAAGTCGATTGTCGCATTGCGTTGGTCGTCGTACCGCCTTCTTCGTAAGCGGCTACTGTTGGCTTGGATGGTGACCCGGTCATTGGTCAACTAGTTATATACCCCTTAGTGAACGCTCCCTTGGCCTATTCCTCGTTCTTCCTTACTTACTTTCTTACTACTCCTAGACATCCAATCCAAGCTAGTTCCCCTGCGTCGCTGGCAAGAAGGTTGGTTACGGCTCTTAGTTAACTTACACCCAGTGTGCGCGCCTCTCCTGACCTCGTCCGTCGCGTACGCCGGTCGGTTCCCCGAATCTCCGCGTACTATTCAGAACAAAACATTATCGAGCATGCAGATTATAAAACACTCGCGCGCTCGCGCACTTTTGAAAGTGATTGTGTGCATGCATGTTTGTTGCGTTTATACTTTACTCACTGGACATGAACCCATCTGTAATGGTTGGACCCTTCTTCAACTGTGATGGCACTTCCACTGGGGTAATTGACCTGTTCATGGCCTAAGTAAACCAACAATTAAATAAACACACTTACAAACACAAAATCGCAAGGCTGATAAACCGCTTCAAAAAGCTGGCCCTGTGATGTCAATGTACTGCGCGGCGCGTTGACCCCTGACTGACACGTCGTGTATCAGTGCCAGTTTGGAATCTGTGCAAACGTTTGACTGAGCCTCATGCCAACGTGGTCTTGCCGAATGTTATACAAATACCGGGGAATGGTACTCCCCATGTTCTCTATATTGTGTTTGTTTGTTTGTTTATCCATTCCTTTTGATTGCGCACCGTAGTTACTGCGAATGGACCCATTTGGCTGCCTCTGGCCTCCCTGGTGTTCGTTCGTGACGTATCGATTGCAGGCTGCATGTTTTAGATTCTCAGGAAAGTCAACAGTAAAAGTGCGGAAGCCTAAGTCCCTAGTATCAGGAATTTACAATGCTCATGTTAAA
This sequence comes from Blastobotrys persicus, assembly GCA_030585065.1. Lineage (NCBI taxonomy): Eukaryota > Fungi > Ascomycota > Dipodascomycetes > Dipodascales > Trichomonascaceae > Blastobotrys > Blastobotrys persicus. The sequence continues at coordinate 14,642 of JAJMBO010000035.1, forward strand.
ACAAGAGTATAGTTCAATGGCCTCACGTATAAAAAAAAAAAAAATAAAATAAAATAAAATAAAATAAAGATTGTATCAAAAATGCATAACTTCTATAAATATACTTCAGCTTATATGGTAGTCATTGGTACAGGGATCATGCATTACCATCATCCTGTCGATTGGGTTTGTATTTCTAAAATGGATTGTTAGTACAGATCAGTATCGACTGTGATAAGCAAAAAAACTTACATCTTCCACGCCTTGCATTTGTTGTGGGTCGATTTGATTCGTCACACCCAGCAGGGTTTTGCTGACTGCTTCTGTCGCTCCTATGACTGGCCTAATCAATGCAATTGGAGCAGCCTTCATTACAGCTCGTGCAGCATCTCTTGCATTTCCGCCGCTGTCGGCTGTCTGAGATCCAATATCGCTTACAGCGTCTCTGGCTAAGGCAAAGTTTCGTCCAAGACTGGTGTATGCGACCTGCAGCCCCTGTGTCACACCAGTAGGTTGATTGGCATATAAACTCACCGCCTTTTTACCACTTTTTTGGTCATGATCACTGAAGGCCTCGTACGGTTTCTCAACAAGATAAGATTCCGTCAAAAGATCGTCATCGTCAACCTCGTCGCTGTATGGGGAGATATGGTGACGCTTCGTTCTACCTGTGCTGCTGCCTTCCTGCTGAGGATTGCGGCCTGCAGCACCCGTTCCACCCATAGCCTGTTCTGCTGTCTCTAGTATATTCTGCGTGCCAGCTGCCAACTTTGCGCCAAACTTTACCATTTCATTGGTTGTGTTGCGAGCAAATGTCCATGCGCCCTTTTGTAAACTCCTTATGATTCTTCCATCTTTGCGATATTCACGCACTGGAACAACAACAAGGTCTCTTACTCCACTTCCTAACCGAAGCAGCGAACGAACGGGCGCAATTCCAGCAAGAACATCTCCCAACTGAGTAGAGCGAATATCTGGCATCCAAATACTGTGAAGCATTTGAGTTAATCTTGCAATCCCCGGTACACCGTAAAGGACCGTCCGTCTCAGCAACATTTCGGCCTCGTCAAGAATGAAAAAGTTCATGAACTCTGTTATGTGTCCGGACTTTAACCCACGATAATCCACCTTCTTTGGCTTATAATCGAGCTTCACCTTAACAGAACGGATATCAACTTTTTGGATAAACAGCATCTCCTCATCGGTTCCATTGTTGTTCAAAAACCGCTCATCCTTGAACTCAAAAAACCTTGTTAGAAAGTCTAATGTATCTTGATCAACGTGCAATCGTAAGGGAAGGATGAAGACGTTCAAAATTGCCTCTGACGTTGCCACATCTACAATTGGCTTCACATTGTCCATAATGATATGTACCATGCTGGCATCGCTCTCGCGATCTCCGGCACTCTTCATGTAAGTCACAAACTTATTCCAAGTCGACGTAGGCACATTATCAATGATCTCTAAGTCACGAACACGAATGTCCACTCGATTCAACAATTCACCTTCTTCCCCTTCCACACTTGCGCTAGTTGCTTTTTGGTCGCTGACACCCGCATATACCATTGCAACTGCGCTAAGGTCATATAATTCAATTCTAACCTTATTGTATCGTGATCTTTTGAGTTTGAGCTTTCTGGTTAACGGCATGCGCTCTGATCCAGCAAGGTTATTATGTCTCCTCCGTGGCGAGCAGGACGTTGATGAATCGGCACCAGTTGTAATTGTTGTAGCGCCAGCTACACTGGTTGCCTCACTGGCACCATCGTTGATTTCTTTGTTAATGTCGCGTCTAAGATTTGTAGGATCTTGACCGTTCGGAATGCCAATATAAATAGAATTGAACAGCAAATCTCCAATCACTTGAGGCTCCTTATCACATTCAGGGGGTGCATCCGTTTCAACGTCATCAGTTCGAATCACAACACTATCGTGACCATCTTCGATCTCTGCTTCCTCATCTAATTGATGATTCTCATCCTCCATAACCCTCTTATGAGCCTCAGCAGCTTTGCTTTCAACTCGGTCTACAGCATTGTTGATCTTATCCTGCGTATGTAACCAGTCATACCCATCATGCAAATTCCAACTAACATGTTTAACTTTGTTTAACTCAACTTTGACCTTCGGAACCAATTGACGTCTCTTTTGGGTAGCGCGAGGTGGCGAACTTACAGCAGACGACTGGTCTTCACCGTGGTTAATCATGACTTCACCTTCGTCCCATACGCTTTGCCCGCTATTAGTTCCGCTATCAACCAAAATATCACTGTGTGTCCTCGAAAAATGGTCTTCAGTAATATCTAACATTGATTCATGTGACTGTGCTCTTTGCTCGAAAACGGCAAATCCTCTTTGAGACGAATCGTTCGGTAGGATTCCGTCTTTTCCCTTACCCCTAGCACTTCGCTGTGCAAGGATACTTAAATCCTGATCCAGCAACAGATCTGCTTTTGAATATTCCCCAGGAGTACCAAGAGACACTGATGGGGAGTTATTCCAACTAGTTTTCGAGGCTCTATCCGCATAATAGCTTTCAACGAAATCCAAGTTCGATGGAAGATCATCTGCCACAAAATCCACGTTAGTTAAATCAGATTCCCCAACAGTAGAAGGATCATTGAATGCTTGTTCATCGATGTCGTCCAATAAGTTCACCGGAAATACTTCAGTGTGGTATTTCACCTCCGCACCACCTTCAATCGGAGGTTTTAACTCATTGATAAGCTGTATTAATGTTTGCGTGGAATCGGCACACGTCTCCAGTACCAATAGCTCGCTTGCCAACTCCAATTTAATATTGGGCTCCCTCTCCTCAGTGGTTAAACACACTTTTGCATGGACTGATGAAACTGAGGCCACTGGGACGTATCCTTGTTTTAGAAAGAAGTTGACTTGATCTAAAGCCGAATGATGTCTGGCAGATTTCCCGAGTCTGGAATGTGGTTCCCGTCCTGTCCCTTCTAAGTACTGCACGTCATCTATCAAACATAACGCAGCTTTCCTAATAAATAGTTCTGCAGATGTTTCCCCGCTTGAACGTTGGAATATTTCTGAAGTTCCATCACGGATGATGAGCTGGGCTTTTGATGGAATATCAAATGGCGTAAGCCCCACTACACAGTCGATGAGATATATTGGGAACTTTATCTCCTGGCTTCGAATGGTAGTGGTGGAATCATCTATGCGGTTTTTGCTATTTTTGTCTCTGTCAGCTCTATATGTTTCCGGCTTTGGAGTTCCGTCCTCCTCGTCTTGCTTCTTCTGTTCAACATCCTCAGCTACCTCCTTTTCTTCAGCTTCAAACAGCTTCATTAAACGCACATGGTACTCCACTGCCACATTCCATAAATGAACCTCACTTAGTTTACCATTTGACAATTCGAGAAACACCATCGGCCGGTCCTATGAAAAGCAGTCAATACATCATCAGCCATTAGTATCCGTTAGCCAAACTTACTTTTAACAAAGGGTTCGCAGTGCGTAACAACGACACATAATTCACCTTCGGATCAATATCTGAGAAGTCCCTGGATATATTGACTGTTCCAAATTTTGCTTGTATCCTATCTTGAAAGAGATTGGCTTCCAAATTCCTAAAATCCAAGTGGAAAGCACCCAAACGACCCTCGAAATTCATAACACAATCAACTGACTTTACAGACACAGACAGCTTTATAGGGTCAAAGGAGTCTTCGTTAGATATCTGCACTCTTCGTGCTCGACCCTCCACGTCACTCAATACGGAACAGATTCTTTCTTCGCGATGTTCCATTAAATGCTGTTGAAAACGCATTAAGTCATTGAATGTTTCAGTAAGGCTTTGCTCAGATAAGTTCAATGTCACTCTTTCGATCAGCAGCTTCTTTGATACCTTCATGGAAACCTCTTCAGAATCTTGCCGTTTAACAACAGTTTCGTTATTATCATTCATGCAAAGGCTGCTCGGATCAATCTCCAACATTTCTCTATCATTAATTTTTCCTTTTATCCGCCCTATATGAAGCCCTCTTTCATTGTCAAAACTTAAGGGTAGCACTGTCGCACTAATCACATTTGTCCCGGTATCCAGCTTTAGATAAAACATATTTGTCTGGGCTGAAAGCAACTTGGCGGTTTCAAATTTGTTTTCATTGCTTGTCATCTCAGTGGTGGTTTCCAGTTCTGCGAATAGAAGAAGAATGTCTTCTATACAGTCCGCAATTTCCACCATGTCTTCAAACGTAAGATCAAAGACAGCGTGATTAGGTAACAAACACCTGGTAGTGGAATCATTCATCTTACAAATAAAATCCGAATGTGATTCTCCTTCCTCATTTTTAAACCGTAGAAGTTCAGTCATGCCTCTTGTAGCATTCACTTTCTTGACCTCAACAAGTAGATCTTCCTTGTGAGTAACTGTAATACCATAGAAACTAAGGAAACGCCTATTAGACTCTGGCTGCTCTCCTAATCGTAAAGAAACGTTGTCAATCTGCAATTCCTTGAGATTAAAACCTTGCTGAGCATCGCTCTCGTTAGAGGATCCAGCTCTTTCTTCCTTCACAAACCCTTCCATAGATTCATTAATTGCAGTGTCAAGGAACAAGTAATTGTTTGCAAACCGTATAAATGGTATAAGTGCGTCAGGGAAAGTTTCAACTGTGCCTGTTACGGAAGATATTTCAACCCGTAAGTCGGAAGCTACCGTTCCTGTAAACGATAGCTTCATTAACTGGCATTCCAAAACAGGTTTTCGAATGATCTTCGGTTCGCTCTCGCCCATATTTGACAATGCACTCATATACATAGTACTAGCCTCTTCCCGTGAAAATACAGTACTTTGCATTAACTCAGACTCCTCATCCTCGTTATCACTGGACCCATCGCTTGAGCCAACTTCTACTCGGTCTTCGCTATCAGCCACACTTTCCTCGTCTCCACCTGATTTATATTCATGCTGGACAAGGACTACCTTATTCCCCTTCACAGTTATATGACGTTGACCATCATCACTTGTGGAGAACAGTATTTCATCAACCAGTAGATCAACTTTAACATGCTCTCCAGCAACTATGTGGACAGTGATATTTCGAAGTTCCATAATTATTTGCGACATAGCCGCGTCAACCAATTTGGAAACCAAAGAAGAAAACTCGCCCATTCCATAATTGTCACCGTCTATCCCTGCTGCGACTTCATCCTCTTCAAGCAATCCATCCTTCGCTTCGTTAATCATTATGCTCTCCGCGATGTCGTTGGTTGTTTTTGCTAATAACGTAGATAGATCCTGATCGTCTTCATTTGGCGGATGTTGTGATATGGCAACTGTCGCCTCTATGTCTGATCCTTCTAATTTGACTCCACTAACAACCCCCAGCTGTATATTAAGCTTGCTTATTCGCCCTTGCCGTATAAAAGCCCCAGGCAGCGACAATTTTTCTGTATCCAGCTCAACATCATTCACACTGAGATTGCTTGTTCGTCCTAAAGAAACGTCCAAATTCTCAAGATCCAGATTTGAAAATACCGCGAGCTTGTTCAGTATGTATTTAAACACTCTTTTTTGAATGTTTTGAGGCATCCATGACGGTGCCATCGTGCTTGAATTACACTCTAGTTTACTAATTCAAAGTGATAAGGAACTATGATAACGGGGACGGTCGGTTTGCGATTCGCGCCTATGCGCGGCTCACCAGTTATTATTTTGAGATCATGAACTGGCAGGGGTCACGATACCAAAACTTCCCTCTAGTTATTTATGCACCAGAATTAGCGGCATTATATCGCAAATGATTCACTTCGAGCTAATCAGAGCTAATCAGATCTCTGTAGAGAAGGGTACGCTGCATCAAGATGTTCTCGGTTGTGTAGCCTCCTTGTACCGTGCACTTTTGGGAATACGTAAAGCAATTTGTTAACTAGAAGCCAAAGGATTAAATCAAAAGAAAAGCATTAATTATGGGTCGTCAAATTACATGTTAACTATTTCTATGTGGTAGTGCTTAGAGTTTTCTTCTAGGAACTTTCGCCCTTTTCATTGGTCTTTCCTTCTTTGTAGGTTTTTTGCCCCGTTTATTGCCTTTTCGTTCAGCCTCATTATCAGATCCTTCATCATCAGATTCCTCATGCTCCTTTCTTGATCTCTTATACTTAAGCTTGTCCTTTTGGCCCTTGACGGGTCCACTCTTGATTGCCTGAACATAAGCATCAATGCCGCTCTTTAGATCAAGGTTGTCCATATCCTCATCGGAACCTTCATCATCCTTCACCACGATCTTTCCTGATTGATCTCGCGAAAACTTGTTCTTCAACTGCATCTTTTGCTTTTTATCTTGTGGTTTAGAAGAGGAGATATGTGTCAACGCCTTTTTGCCTAAAAGATCAAGTGGCTCATCATTACCCTCAACAATATATTTCTCATTCCGTTTACCCTTCTGGCCCCCTCTCGATGGTTTCTCCTCCGGCTCGTCGTCCGATTCGTCATCGCTACTACTTCCGTAAATAGCTTCATCGAATTCATTGGCAAACTGCCTGCCTTTGCTTTCAGTGGTAGTTTGTTCATCTTCAGTTGGTTTCTTTTGCTTCTTTGCGCGTTCTCTTGTCTTTCTAATATTAGTCAAAAGCTTCATATCGTCTTCAGGGAAAACAGCAGAAACCTTTTCGTAGCCAAAGCGTCGCATCAACCGTTCAATAATATGTTTAACCTTGGCCCTAAAATGGGCCTTGTGTTCATGCGACCATACCAAAAGCCTTTCAACCAGTCCCTTCAACTGAGGTTCAACTATCTCAGCTGGAAGCGAAACAACAGTAATTTTAACAAACCCTAGAGTAGACTTGACAATCTCCCTGTTATTGTGTTCAAGGAATACTTCCACAGTTGAGGCCAGTTGAGACAATAATTCCATACTCATACTCTCCCTAAATTCAAAAACGACACGGCTGAGGGCAGTAATACTTGCACTAATCATATGTGGAGTATCACCAGCCAAACCAGCAGAAACCATTGTGAAAAATTCATCCAAAGAGGCTTCCGTATCAGGGGCATCCGCATCCCCGACATCAGGGATTTTGGATTGTTGTACAGTACCTCCTTGCTGCATTTTTTGTCCCATTTGAACGAGCAATTCAAAAGCGGCTTCACGAGTCTTCTCATTCACATCTTTAGTAGATAACACTGTCTCCGGAAGAATCGTAGGGATGAAATGAAGGTCTGTCGACGGAACAAAGTCCAAAATCTTGGAGATTGCAGATAATCGAGCTCCACGAGCTGGAGACAACACCTTCTTTGTGGAATCTATAAAGACCTTCTCAATATTCTCAATATTCCCCTTAATTGTATCTTCTCCTTGTTCGGTTTCTGACAATCGGGATAAAACTCTGAAAGCTTTCTTCTGCAACAAAGGAGAATTTTCGCGCTGAACCAACTGAACAAAAATGGCCAGCAAGCTGTTGTGCGATGGTTTATGAAGATATGGTGTTAACGCAACAATAAGATCCATAAGTGTCAAACTCATTGCTTGTTGGTCTTGTTTATCCTTTTTCTTCTGCTGGGGCTCATTAGACTCCTTCTCAAGTTCGGCGCTAAGTAAATTAGACACGTTATTGAAGGTCTTGGAAACATCTTCAGCTGGTGTGATTGAGAGCAAAGCTGTAATAGTTTCTAAAATGAATCCTCTAAATTCTGGGTTGGTTTGGGTGAACACATTGAAGAGAACAGAAAGAAGCTTGGACGCAAAATGTTTAGCCAAATAATCAATATTCTTCTTTGCCTCTTCTTTTGGGAACCGCTCAAGAAGTAGGATGTCATCATCAACCGCACCCTCGGAATAAGCAACATTACTTTCAACCAATAACCTCAAAGACTGACAAATATTGGATCGAGAATCGACATTTTGATACATCATGTTTGCCAACATCTCAGCAAACCGTTGATCAAACGCTGCTCTGAGGTCAAAAGGTAGATCCATATAGCGCGGAAGTAATGACCAAATTTGTTCATTGATGGTTTCAAAAATCTTGGCCTGCATTGCTTTTTGTCCCTCTAGTTTTCCATCTGGAATGCCTCCCTTCATCTCTGACACCCTGGATGCAATATCCTCGCTCAATGGTACAAAGTATTTAACAAAATGCCCAAGTTTAGCACACTGAATATTGTCTCTGAGCAATGGTAACAGCCAAGCCCTTCCGTTTGCACCATTCTTTGCGGTTTCAAGGTTAAGCGGAAGATGAGACAAGACGACTTCCGGACCTAATGCACGAATAGCTGCCCCGATAACTCTATCGGAAGCACCGCGACTGTCTTCGAATGATTCCTCAGATCTAAGTGCACCAACAACTTTCAAAGCATTAATCAAATGTGGATCAGATCTCCATCTCAATGTATCAAATAATGAAACTAATACTTCCATAATCTCTGTCCAAGAGCCTTGATAGTTGATGTGCATTAGACCAAACACTGTTTGACAAATTTGTCCTAAGATTTCATCCACCTTCTTCTGGCCCTTGTAAGACTTGCTCAACAGTTCACTAGGAATAGCCGTTGATGAGAGCGCCACAAGACACTGAGACGCAGATATTCTAATGTTGTTGCTTTCGGAATCAAGGAATGTAGCCACGGCTTTGAAAATCTCCGGTAGACGTTCAAAGGCTTTCTTTGGTTGAAGGTTACTATAAGATTCACCTGCTTGAGCGACAATGGCAAGCCAAGCAGGAGCAAGGTTTTGATCGTTTTGCGCGGGAGTAAGATCAAAAATAGAATCAAGGATTCTAACGAGCTTTGGTGCATTTACTTCGTCAGTGATTCCCTTAAAAATTGCTTCAAACACACCAAATGCAGCGACCACTAGATATTGGTCAGACGACTTCGATATACTCAGTAATGTTTCACAAAGAATGTCAACCTTGTCAATCGGCCAACCATTGGCAGCAGTAATCGACTTGACCAATTGAATAGAATGAATTGCTGAAGAATCCTTTTCGTTTTCTTTCTTTTTCTGGGCTTTCATTGCTTCCTTTACAGACTTCAGTGCTGTTTCTGCGCATAGCTGACTAGCAGGATGGTCCAACTTCGGACTCGGAGGGGGGGTAGACAACACCTTATAAATAGCTTCTTGAGCTCTACGTCTTACTTTAGGTCTAGAATCCAATCCTAGTGACAGTAGACCCAGTATAGCCCTTTTTGGTGTCAATTGAGTAGAAGGTTCCTGCCATGCAGCTTTGTCTTGATACAATAACAGTGTTTCTAATACTCCAATCGAAGCTCTGATTAGTGGCGCATCTGCTTCAGAATGCGAAATAACAATAGCCAATTTTTCGAATATATCGATAAACTTGCTCTTCACTAAGGATACGCTGACATATGGAGTCACAAGATCCAATAAATAAACCACTGCAGTTGCGACATCCTTATCAGTAATATTATCTTGTGAAAAGCAGTTCTCTGTCAGAGCTAGAAACGACACAAAGTATGCAGTAGGTGACTTTTCAGTTTCTTGTTCCTCTAAATTCTCTTCAACAGCCGACAAAATCACTGCTTGCTACAACCACCAAACGGGGAAAATTAGTACTCCATGTTCAATTCAAATCACGTCCCGACATACCCTATGTTGATGAGCCAATTTCGAATTCTGATGATGACGGATCTTTTCAAGCTTATCATCTAAGCTCTCAGTATACCCATTATCAACTCCTTCTGCCTCAAGTTTTTGAGGTGCCATTTTCTATAATACCAAAGGGTAAAAAAAAAAAAAAATTAGTTCCTTACTGATAAAAATTTCATCGGTCCCCCGACAACGCCGCTTTTTCTGCGGCTTGTTTGACCATCGGCCAAGTTTAAAGTCTTTTATTATTTCGTTTAGATGTTTGATTACAGACGGTATGGAATTCTAAGCTTAGAGGTGGAATCTTGGTTTTTGTTCTTCTTTGTCTATTTCATTGATTCTTATTAGAGGTTCATTATTTTACACACCGAAGACAGAATAGTTAGCAAACTTCGTATAGTGGACGTAATACAAATGGTCCTTTATATGGGCATAACCAGTATGTTTTAACCAATCAGCTTTTGACAGAGTAGATATAACAGGCAGTCCGATGTTTATAGTTTTGTTGTTGTTGTTGACAAGGTCCAAGAGTCTATATTGGAATTTAAGATTGACCATGTCCTCGCTCCAGCCATCAACAGGGACATCGCATACAGAATGGGGTAGAACAATAAATAAAGATTGAAGACGTGGTAGGTCGTCTTTAGCGATTCTATCAGCCAGATCAATCACGCTACGGAATATATCCCAGCGTTCGCCTCTGCAAAATCGTAGAACTAAAGATTCAAGGGTCTGGGCGTTATTTGCCACTAGACTGTCCCAGTTTGACATGACAGCCGCTAAATCCAATTCAACCACCTTGGCATGTGGGAATGCAAAAAATACCTTGCCAGATTGTGCTTCATTGTAAAAGTTCTTCACGTACAAGCGTACAAGATCTGGACACTTCAATGATTGAAGTATGAGATCCCGCCGATGATTTCCCAACACATCAATGCTCAAGTCTCGAATATTTTCACCGTTGTCGCATTCTCCGTCCATATCATTAGACTTGAGAGACAATTTGGTAACGGTAGCCGGTAAATAACGAGTGCCCCCTGGATTGTTCACTATAAACGACACTTTGAAAACATTGAGGTTTTTCACATTCCCCAGAAGCCTAGCTAATGTTCTGGACGAAACAATGTCTGCAGGTCGCTCTGAGTTCAAGTCTAAACGCTGAACAGATGTTAACAGACCACATAAGCTTTGACACCATCGTTCGGCACCTCCGCTAAACGTGATTGTCAGGCATTTGATCTTAGCGGCCAAAATATCTTTTGCTCCTTGGCTCAGCAAGCTCAGATCAGCAATGTCTTCACCTCGTACATTCCACAGTTTAATCATCTCGACGTTCGCAAAGCCCGGACTGCATAGCATGTCAAATAGCTCTCTATCGAACCGCCAATAGTCAAATTCAACACGCCGCAAGTTTGGCATCCCCTGTACTAACCTACTGATGTCGCCAAATTCCTTGACAGATGTTCTGGGGTTATTTGTCAAAGTCAGTGTTCGGACATGCGCTAATTTCTTCTCGTTATACGAGCCAACAACTTCGTGAGCTCCCCCAAAAGACATGTATCGCCGTTCACAGCTGTGGTCCATCCACGAATAATACGGCTTGCAAGCGCAATTCCCTCTATAATCATACTCTTGAACCGTATAACAAGGTCCTTTCCAGTTTGTAATATGCACGTGACTCCAAAGATCTTTTTCCAACACACAGTTCAATGTGCGGCTCGACGCTCGTAAGCTGGTATAATCCTCCGCACTCAAATATTGGCTAATAGTTAATACTAGCTCTGGAGGAAGCATTTCTACTGCACTTATTCCATCGTCTTGCCGTTTTCTCTCCATGCTCACTATTTATGTTTCCTGACTGTCATGACGTCAACGTCCAAATTCAGTTAAACGATCCAGTGCCGTGCGCGCATTCGACTTCGCGCCTAGTCTAAAAACCTGGGGAGGGTCCGAGCAACCTTCAGGATTGTAGTGCCGTGCATAAACTTTGCCGGGACCTCATCGCAGTATGCCGATCCTCCGCACTTGAACGATTAGATAATTCTAAAGTGTTATATTCTAGTAGTTTGTCTATGCGCTGACAAAATTCGTATCTCAATCAAACTCAACGACCTACGAATAATCTTTATTCTGGAGCAACTCATTTACCGAGAACTTTGTCTCGCCAATTTGGGGTCACGATACTTACTTTACGATAGAACGTGGTAGGGTGTACCGTTTTCATCTTATCTTGTAGAGAATATAAAGATCTTGAGATTAGACACAGACGCCAGTGGCTGCCAGCGCTCATTCACGGACGCGAATCAAATTCATTCGAAAGAAGTACTTCTGGATGTTAAAACAAGACCTTAAATTTAAATAAAAATATTTACATGAGTAGTATTAATTTTTAACTTTGCCCTTCTTCTCTACCATGAATTCAAAGAAGGCAAATTGGCCAGGGCTGATACCCTTTTCATAGACAAAGCGACCAGCCAAGAAAGAGCCAAAGATGGCTTGGAGATAAGAGTCTGGAACTCGTTCAATGATAAGATCCAGACCAATCTTCTCAACCAAAATCTTTGGAAGAGCTTCACGAAGTATTTGGTTTCGGAATTCAATGTCTTTCCACAAGTTGCTGGCCTTGAGGTCTTCTGTGAGCTCGTTGATGGCGTTGGATAGGTTATCGGAAAGAACACATCTCGGCTTGCCCGTGAGCTTATGCTCTCTCCAAATGCATTCAAATTCAAGCTCCGCGTTCTTTTCGATGATTTCTTGAACAGCCTCAACATAGTCCTTGTAGAATTGCGGGACAGAACCGTCTCTGCCAACACACATGTTCTCGAAGAAGCCCGCATCATCAAACGCGAGAGAGGCAAGGACTTCTAATGACGAGGACGTAACACCACCCTTGTTTGCCGATGCATCCTTAAAAACAATGGCACCAGCCTTTTCGAGCTGTAGTTTAGCACTCTGGGTGATGAACAAGTTGGCACCCTCGACAATGTACTTGTACTTGCTTCTGCCGTCTGGTCCAATGAGTTCCTTAACATTGTTGATGTCAATAGCCTCTGGTCTGCCACCACATGGAACAAACACATCAATACCCTTCTCACCACGCAAGTGATAGAGATTGCGGAATGTAGTACCATTCTGCACAATTTCGCCAGATGGCAACTTCACGTCCTTTTCATCAACCAAGACTCTGTAACCCGTTGATGATAACTTGGAGGTATCGAAATGAGAAATCATCTTTCTCTCTTTGGCCAAACGAAGCAATTCGGCACGATCCAATCCATTAGGATCACAAATGACACCAGAACCGTCAACAATACTCACATACTTTTCATTGGACAAGAGAATCTCATTAGATCCAAGATCTCCGTCGGGACCACCAGTTTGCAACTTGCCCACTGTTGGTTGGTCAATATCAAGCTTTCTATAAATCCCTTTGACATATTCACGAACAGAGCGAGAGGTCATACCATACTCATCATGGGGAATACCGCCAAGCTCTGGAGACTTACCGGTGAAGAAGGATTTCCACCATGGTGCTCCGCGTCGCTTAGCATGCTGAGTAGCCCAATCGACCAATCCGGCGGTGTTTTCATCAGGTCCCATGAACAAGATTTCTTCCTTGCCATACAAGTCAACAATCTTCTCCTTAATTCCCGGAGTAGTTCCTGGAATGAGCAAGTCAATGATGGCGTCAATGTACTTGGAAAAGGCCTGAGCAGGCTTATCTTGGTGTTCCATGTTCAACAAGATTACACCCTTAGATCCACCCTCGGGTATGTCCTTATTCTTTCTTTGCTGAGTATTGGCCAGGTTATAGTTTTCGTCAAACAGAGATCGGGCATTGATGGAATACGCCTCTCGGTTTCGAGACTTGACGATACGGATGCCACCTCGAGCAATGTCGCGGAAGCGGATGTGGAAACCACGGAATTCCTGGCCGACGACAAGGAACATACCATATGGAGGAACTGGATATTCCGTCTTTGGCAGGAAATCTGGCTTGAGCCGGAAAGACAAGGCAACCTTGGTTGGTGTGTAGAAGTTGGTCTTCAAAACGTGATTGTTGAAGACGAGGAAAGCTTCAAGGACCAACACTTGATGGTCATTGGTGGCAGAGCGACGAATAAAGTTTCTGAGCTCCTCGTTGTTCATCACCTTGTTGGTCTGCAAACGTTGGTAGGACAATGTAGGAAGGAAGCCATCGCCCTCGCCGTGGCTCTGGACATAATGAATGTCGGCGAATTGCAAATAGAGCTGTCGAACGACCTCAATCTGGCTGTTGATGAGCTGTTGGATGTATTCACGGGTGAAGGTTTCCTGACGCAAACGACGTTTCAAACGCTCCAAAACTTCCAAGTGAGAAGGATTATGTTCAACGTCCAAGATGTCCAAGAGGGTTGTGTATTCGGCACCAAGTCTGTTGAGGAAGTGAGACACAAAGATGAATGCTGAATGAGCATAAGTACTCTCCTGCAACGACAAGTCGCCCTTAGCAAAGTGATGCTGGAAGGTATTTTGCGGCAAGCAGTAGAGCAAAGAGGCCTCTTTGACAATCTGATGAACGCTATGTTCAATTGGTGGGTATTGCTTTAGCGCCTTCAATTCCTCCACAGTTTTTGCGGTCTGCGCCAGATTTGATGCTGGCTTCAAATAAATAGATGCTACAGTGACACCATTGGAGAATTGTTCCACATACTTTCTTGTGGAAGTCAAGCCGTAGTAATGGTACAAATCGCTCAAAGCGCTGAAGTATCCAGGAGCAGAGCCCTGACGGTAACCAATAATCAGACGTCGCTCCCTGGTTCCATCAACTTCATAGAGCTCGATGACTGGACCGGTTCGACGAACGACCTGTGCAATAATGCTCTGGTAAATAGATCTGGTATGCTCAGTAGCCTTTTCGTAGAAAAGCTTATCGGAAATCTTTGCCAAATCAATCTCCGATTCACCTGGGTTTGAATCAAAGAAATTGCACTTGTAGACGAAGTAGCAACGAACCTGTTCCTGTTCACCGGCTTCCGACGCGCCCGCTGAACGGAAAGTCTCCAAACGATAAGAATTGTCTGGACTAGACGGAGTCAGGTACTTTTCGTCAATTCGCTGCTCATACTGTGGTCCATCCAAGTTTGAAACACCTGGCGTGGAAGTGTCGATGTACACTGCATGATCATCCTCCTCTCGGTCGAGGCGAATGACCAACCGCTTATCATCTCGTGCATACGCAGCCACCTTGGCCGCATACAAGTAATGAATATGGGAAACAATGTTTTCGATGCTCTCAGTAGCAAAATAACTGTCATCAATTCCCAGATTGTGATAAAACCACTAAATCATACCCTAGTTAGCATCAAAATGTTTCGCGAGCTAGGCGCCATTTCGACCAAACAATATTGGTTTTGGATCTCGCCCGTACAACTAACACTGAGAACACTTACCTTGGTTTCATTCTCAATGAGATTTTCAGGAATAAAGCCATGACGATCAATCTCATCCATTACCGACTCCAGCTGAGCCTCCTTACCCTCAAAAGTGGCCGAGTTGTACCCGCTGCTGGAATCATGGATAACCCGAGCACCCTTCTTTTGCAGATGGGAAGGAATGGCCCTCAGCCCAGGTTGTTGACCATTAACTGGTGTTGAAGACATCTTCTGGTAATAAATAGGATGTGTAATAGCTCCTCACGGACGTATGGTCTGTTCGTTGTGAAAGAAAAAAAAAAAAAAAAATAGAAAGCCAGCAAACCCCAGTCTTTTTATAATGCACCCGCTTTGTTGTCCATCGAGAATATCTTGGGGTGGAGAGCCGCACACACCTTACGCGCCTGCGACTAGAACTTTCGTTCCCCATCATTCTGCATCACGGGGCGCGCGCGCGTTTACAATTGGTTACACTTGAGTACATATGACGAGTTTATCCGGACAACCCAACGGCCAACCTGATGCATATTCCAGTGCGCGGCAATGGGTCGTGTCTACGAATACTTGTGCGAAGGTAGTAGTTGGAGGTATTTGTTTTTGGATCGCTATTAATTGTTGATTCCCATATTTTCAAATCACCCAAGCAGTCACTTGAGGGGGGCGGTAAAATTCCTGAGCCCGAGCATTTGATGGCAGATCGTGAACCACGTGGAATTGCATGACCCTTAGATGGTATCCGTTGTTTTCGCATGTTACCTTTAGGATTGCAATCCTATTGCGGGGCCGTCCGCGGCTGCTATAGCAGGGCCACAGCGGCTATCGTCGGGACGAAGCTCAGCGTGGGTCTTTTCAGCACGAACGTAATTGGTTCTTGTAGAATAGGAGACGATACATCTCCTATATAATTACGTGACTTGAGGTCTAAAAGCCTTAGACCACTAGAGTTATAGCTCTTACTCCGTATCGAAGCGAATTGTGAATGTTAATGCGGTGTCGTTTACCCGCCAAAAGAGGATACTTACCCGCCGGCGCGTACGCGTCCCCGGATCGAACCCTGGGCCTCTTTTTTTTTTTTTTTTCACCCCACTTGATCATTTTACATTTCGTACATGCGTCTGTGTGAATTATGCAAAAGGGGTCAGTTTAATCCGAAACAGTTGGGTGTTCCGTCATGCGGAGCTCCAGCAGACTTTGAACACCGTTTGCCCGAGAAATACTTTGAAGTAGGACTTTGCATCCATGCATTAAACTAACTGGCTAAGGTTCATCGAGTAGCCCGAGGTTTCAACTTCAGGAATGCACTGGTAATT
Source organism: Blastobotrys persicus (assembly GCA_030585065.1). NCBI lineage: Eukaryota > Fungi > Ascomycota > Dipodascomycetes > Dipodascales > Trichomonascaceae > Blastobotrys > Blastobotrys persicus. The sequence continues at coordinate 30,926 of JAJMBO010000035.1, forward strand.
TAGGGGCATTCAGATATCGGTCAATTGCCTTGGGTTTTGTGCTAATTTGTGAGCTGTCTAAAAATAGTGGGAAAATGATTTAAAAAAAAAAAATGCTGAGAAGGAGCAAACCAACCACAACAGACAGATCTTCACTGTTCAGACGGCATGCATAAATTATTCTTGACGGTTGTCGACGGAATGGTGGGAAATGAGGTTCTCGGTAAACACGCCGACGGCCCGTCCGACACGGGGTTTACTTCACTGTTAGCCTATTTTGAGAATTGAATGAATGAAAAAAAACTAAAACCAGTGACATTTAGATCTTAGTTGTTGCGCAGCCTTTACGTCATTGGCATGTTGGCCCGTGGCATTATTTAAACTCTTGTGGCACACGGCTTGTCGACTCGGCCTTTTTGTTTTTCTTTCTCTCTTGGGCCTAGATAATCCTTCCCCGTAATTAATCCGTACTCAGCTTTATTACTCCATTCGACCTGGGTTAGGGTATGCGTGGTAGTTGAGCGCGTTGGGAGGAAAGGTTTGAAGAGAGGAAAATTTGATATTGAAGAGTGCAGGTCAAGTGGATAGTATGAAGGGGTCAGTTCGAATACGGTTGGCTCGGTTTGGACGCAAGTTTCAACCAGTCTACAACATTGTGGTTGCACGAGCAAAGTGAGTATTGAGGGAAATGGCGTGAGGAGGGATAGGATGTTAACTTGTTTTAGGTCACCAAGAGATGCGTTGCCTATTGAGGTTATTGGTACATATGACCCGATTCCAGTACCACGAACAAAAGAGCAGATTGATCGAGGCGAGAAACCTGTGAAGGACATTCGACTAGACTTCCATCGATCAAAGTACTGGATTGGTGTGGGTGCACAGCCTTCGGAAACTGTGGCCAGACTATTCAAAAAGGCCGGCATTCTGCCACCACAGTGGCCAGGACCAAACAAAGGTCCTCGGGTTCCAAAACGCGAGCAAATCGAGGGCGTCCGGGCATTGAACGAAAACAAGTAAATTCTGTATATATCTGCTTTGCATTGTAATATAAACAATTTCACCAAGGTTTTTTGATTTCAGGCCATGGTTGACTGGTGGCTCGTTGTCGTTTTACATGTCAGTCACATTCACTAATGCATATCCACCCATCCTGTGTTTCTTCTAAAAGGAACTGAGCAATACACGTAGTAGTTTGGCTGTGGATTTGGTGTTTATACCCCGTTGGGAGAGAAGGTTTATATACAATCACTAGTTAACTCACACATAGAGAACCTATTTTTATATGACTATTGCACACGCTCCACATATTTATTACACTAATCGAAGGCCTCATATGATTAAGTATAGAGATAAATATATTGATCTAAGCCGGCTAATTATTGATGCCTCTCTTGAGCTTAAGCGAATCACGCTTCCGCTTGGACGTCACGTTCACATCCTCTATGTCGTCAAGTGGCGGCGGGGGACCACCGCGCAATGGCGTGGGCTGTCTAATGTGAGAAGGAGATTGTTCTGGAGTGACCATTGCCTGTGAGTTAGTGTTCGCCGAAGTTCCATGAAAGGGGGAGGCCAGCGGCCTGTCGTGGTAAAAGGTTGGAGGTGGAGTAAGGTTCTGCGACGACCGATTGTTCCACCACAGATTGAGCATGTTTGAGGCTGACACGGGTGGATCAAGCGGAGATTCTGAGCGCCGTCTAGGGGTCGGATAATACGTCTGCTGAGGCTGTGGATAATCTAACGGAGAGGTTGAATTGGTTCGTGACGGTGGCCGAGACACCTGGGCCTCTTGTCGATTGCACAATAGCAGTAAGCGTTTTCGAATGGCCGAAACCGTATGAGGAAAATGTCTACCTTCGAGCTTCGCTCGCTTGCTCGTATCTCGTGCCACCCGATTTACAATCCCAGAGGGAGGAATGCGTCCCGCAAACGGAGCTACCGTCGGATTGTCCACATATTCGTAGTATACCCTCATTACCAAGTCATCGTCGTATTGTGGCCAGCTCGAGTCTGATGCCACATTCTGTGGGTTGCTGGGATCCTCATCGTCAGATCCAGCGCCCGTAGAAGAAACCGAGTTTAGACGTCGAAGCACGAACGGGTTGTTGTTCGCCGTCGTCGTCGGCGTGCTCACCATCTGGCCCAGTGGGGTTATCGGCACCGACAGGTCTTCGTTGCTACAGTTGAGCATCGTGTTATAATGCGAGACTCCGCTCAGATTAAGATGCAAGTTCTTATTATTAATCGCAGCCGTCCTCATCCTCGCAATGTGGTATGTGCGTCTGTATGTGTATTAACAATGATAAGACCCGTGCGGATTTGCAGTATTAAAAAGGACCAGCCGTTTTCCCCAATTGGGAACCAAGGGGGCCACACATCTATCGCGCATTTCCGCGCGCCCCCTGGTTAGAAAAAAAAACTCTTCCTCCTCGTCCCCAGTCCTCATTCGCTTGTACTTCCGTGGAGCAATGAGCCCAATTATGAATAGGACCCAGCACGACGCTGCAAGATAGGGACCCCTACATTATAGCCCAACTACAACCAAAAGACCGCGTTCAATGCCTCTTGCTCTAAGCTTCCATGCAGCCGCATCACGTGACTGACGCGTGTTTAACCAAAGGGGTAAATTAATTGAACTGAGAATGTATCTGCACGCCTTACATGCATGCAGTCATTGCTGTCAGGGCGGTAGATATTTAGCTCCTGTGGCTTTTTTGGGACTCTGTTTTGTTAAAGGGAGAGCCAATTGGGGCGGGATTTGTGTTCCAATATACACGGGATTGAAAAAAGCGAAATTTGGTCGACGTTAGTCTTGCTGGGGTTGCTAATTGTCCATTGGCCCTACGATGCAACATACTGTCAAGACAGTGGTGTGGCGTTAATGTATTTACTAGTTTTAGCCCCCTTGGGCAAAGACATTACGGGCACCTGAACTCTGAAAAGCCCTATCAACGTAAACGTGCGGCTAGAATGGGGTGAACTGTTGCCATGGCAGCACAAGGAACTTTGCCCCAAATAAAAATAAAATAAATGAAAAAAGAAAGCTGTAATGCAGAGCGTTAGTATATTAAGACAGAAGCCAAGACACTCGTTCCAAAATGTGTCTCTGATGAGGTCGAAATATGTAGTTTTTGACATTGGAGTAAATAAGTGACATTTTAAAATAGAACCCAAGGGCGCTCATTCCAGAATGGGTCTCGTATCAGGTCGACGTGTAGCTTTTTTACTTGAACATTCTTCTTCTTCAGCAGGCGATCCAATTGTCGCGATGAAAGCTCTCCTGAGGCGAGCTTTGAGCCGACCTCCAGACGGTCAGCTTCCAAGTCAGGCTCGCGGACAAGTATAGTACCCTTCTTGTACATTTCGGGCTCATTGTTATAGTTAATTCCAAATTCTGAAAATAACAATTCATGCTTATCCGACGAAACCGTTCCACACAGCCGACCCTCAGCTTCTTGTGGTGTTAGCCCACGTTTTTGAACCAGGGTCCAAAACGCCGTGTTGTATAGATTGTTTATATGACAGTCTGCCTGTCGCCAGGAAAAGTAGTCTCGCACAGTCTTTGTAGTCGGATACAGAACTGCCCGTGAATCAAACGTCGGTAGCTGCTGTGGTTTCAGCGGCTTATCGGGGAACCGTTGCGTCCAGGACTGAATATAATTGGCCGTGAAGGTACTGGCAAAAGTAGAAACCAGCTTAGATTCCCTACGCTCAAACAATTCGCAGCCTCTTCGTAACAGGAAAGAGTATTCATCACTATCACCATAAGCCAACATAACGTCGGGTATGGTTCGGACTACCGCCTCGGCAGCATCGTTCATTACTCCCAAAGCTCGCTCATCATTGGGCTTTTCAAATTCATAGAAGTTGCTAAATTTATGGAACCCCCTTCCATCAATTCTTATGACTATCCACGTCTCTGGGAGCAGCCGGTCTGACCTCTCAAACTCCTTCACATACTCAAATCTCGACTTGGCCATGATGAAGTTTTGTCCCAACACGGCGTTCCGTCTCGGGTCCTCAAGAACAACCACAACTTGGGCCCCCGACCCCCTTGGACAGATAACCATCGTCAACTATTGATCTATGAAGCCGACATCACGACCATAATTTATTTATTTGCATTCCCGTTTGCGAGATGTTCACCCGGAAATGCAATGCCGTCCCCCACCCTATGAGACCCTGGCATATATCAGGTGGATGATCAGTTGTGGGTAGCCGTGCACGTTATCCCCACAGGTCGGGCGGGGCTCCCGCACGCCGCCATGACAGTCTGGCTAATATTATGAAGGGAGGCAATAATACAATCCATCAGGATACGGCTATATTTGCTCAGCCTACTTTGCATTTGAATTTTCCGGCTACTGTACAGTTACAGCGATGCTGATAATGTGCCGGTGATCATTGAAACCTGGGGAAGATTTGCGCGGCCAGGGGCCTCCGGCCCGCCCTCCGCACTGAAGTGCGGAGAAAGATAAGATATAAATTACATTTGGGAATCCTCTGTTCCCCTAGATAAAGCAGTTAGGAGAGAAATGGGCGGCGGAGGCTACGACGATGTCGAAGATATGGCCCGCGAGGGTCAGACTGTAATGGACCTAGTGCCAAAGTTGGATAAGCCATGGTTTCGTTATAGCCATTTGTTGAAGCTTAATTTGCTGATGTTCGCTCCAATTTTGACCCAAATTACCTCGGGGTACGATGGTAGTATGATGAATGGCTTGCAAAGCATAGAGAATTGGCAAGAATACTTCGGCCACCCCCAAGGTCATCGGCTAGGCACAATGAGTAACGGACTTATTATCGGTTCGTTGATAACGACCCCGTTTTTATCTTACTTGATTGAATATTTGGGCCGTAAGAGGCCGGTGATTATTGGATCAACAATTATGGTCCTTGGTGCTGGGTTGCAGGCCGGCTCGAGGAATTTCTCCATGTTTCTAGGCAGCAGAATTATTATCGGCATAGGAAATACTATAACAGGGGCATCAGCTGCCGTCTATCTGACAGAATGTGGGTATCCAACCCATCGACCAACTCTTACGTCCATCTATCAGTGCGGTTGGCCAATGGGCTCATTTGTGGCGGCATTAGTGACCTGGGGTCCTTATAATTCGCCTAGTTTGGTCAAATCAACCTGGAGCTGGAGGTTACCATCGTTATTGCAGGGGTTTTTCCCTTTGATCGTGTGTATGCTCATGTTATTTGGTCCAGAGTCACCTAGATGGCTGATTTCCAAGGGGCGCCACGAACAGGCTTTGGAATTTTTTACAAAATACCAAGGTGCTGGTGACCCCACTAGTGCTTTGGTACAGTTTCAAATGGCGGAGATTTCTGCAACTCTTGAAGCTGAGAAAGCCCAGAAAATGTCTCGGTGGACTGAATGGTGGTCGTCTAGAGCCATGCTGCATCGTTTATTTATTACAATTGCTCTGCCCATGTTCATTCAGCTATGCGGAAATGCAATCATTTCATACTATCTTCATCTGATTCTAAACAGCATTGGTATCACCGATTCTATTACCCAATTAAAGCTGAACCTGGGAATTAACGCTTTTGGTTTAGCCTGGGACTTGGTGTTTGCTAACCTGGTTTACAGGTTGCGACGTAAGCTATTGCTCATAGGAGGGTTCAGTGCATGTTGTTTATGTTTTACGATATTTACCGTGCTTGCTGCAATCAACACGCAACGCAACTTTGCAGACAAATCGCTGGGGTATGGAGGTGTTGTGATGATATTTGCCTTCCAGGGCGTCTATCATATTGCTTCTCCTGTCGTGCCTACCTATGTAATGGAAATTTCGCCCTTTTCGCTCCGTGCAAAAGCTGCTGTCATTCGTGAACTTTCAACAGGCGCCATCTCATTCTTCAACAATTACGTCAACCCAGTAGCCATGAAGGCCATTGACTGGAAATACTACATTGTTTATGACGTATGGCTTGTCGTCCAGATAACTATTGTTTATTTTGTCTTCCCTGAAACGTACAAGATGGGTCTTGAGGAAATTGCACGTGTGTTTGGCGATGAGCTTATTCGAGGAAATGACACTGCGGAAAAACACAGGCAACTCAACCTCTTACCTGGCGAAAAGGATGAGGTCACAGTCCATGTTGAAAAAGTGTAATAGTGTATACAAGAGTTTGGACATATTCAATAGTATTTTTTGCCTAAACCCAACGCTCGAAAATGCAAAACTGACGGTAAAAGATATATTACAAATATGTACAGGGTCAATGTTGGTTAAATTGTACAGCGGTTTGCTGCTGTTGTTCTGTCTGCTTTTTATATTGCTCAAACTTCTTGAGACGCTTTTCGCAGCCCTTTTTACCGGCATTTGACAAAACACCAAGGATAAGATCAGTAGCTCTAAGGGAGTCGTCATTTGCGGGAATTGGATAAGTCACCAAGGATGGCTCGGAGTCCGTATCTATAATACCGATTGTGGGTATTTTTGCAGCTGTGCATTCTTTGATGGCATTACGGTTTTCAACTGGATTGAGCACCACAACCAGATCCGGCTTGATGATAGTTTTCTGCAGATTCAACGATAACTCACGACCAGTTGGACAGTCAGCCATGTCGACTTCCATTCGTTCCCATTCGCTGGAGATTTCAGTTGCATTGGAAAGTGTACCTGGTACCCATCGGGAATGCACATAGTAAGAATTTGATCGTTTGGCTGCCATCTGAAGAGAACGTTGTTGACCCTGACGAGTGCCGATATAGAGGACCAAACCACCTTTTTCGGCTATGCCTTCAACTACGCTCGCAGCACGACGCAAATGCGTCAAGGTGGCATCTAAATCGATGATGTGAATTCCATCTCGAACACCGTAAATGTACGGCTGTGTGGACGGTCTGAACAAGGCAGTGGAATGTCCCAAATGAGCTCCAGCGGCCAGAAGGGTGGAGATAGATGTCTCTCTTGCAGTGGGTGGTTTGAATACATCTTCATGCGGTCGGTAGACATCCTCCACAGATGCACCTAAGCGGGTCATATTTCGCTGATGAAATAGCTGTCGCAGATACAGCTCTTGAGCTGAGTATGGTTCATTATTTCCCGTACGACGTACATTTGGGAACAAGTCAGACCCACGAATGTTTCCAGACTGGTTCTTGGACGAGGAGGTTGAAATTTTCACCGCTCTTGGTCTTTGAGCAGACGTACGCTCAACAAGTCGTAAAATGTCTTTGCTTAAATCTGGGTTGACCACAAAATCCTTAACTGCTTTCTCGAATTCATGGTTCAACTCTTCCTCAACCTTTGGGGACAGCTTCACATTCCCAGTTTCGGATGCAGCTCGAGTGCGCAACAGCTCAACTACCTGCTCAGGTGAACGCTCGCCAGCAGACGACGAGTAAAGCCTTCGTGCGCTCTGCACAGTTCTTCGCATCAGCATTGTACAGACACTTCTACCTGAAAAACCTGAAGTTTTCAAATATTTTATTTCGCGGCAAGTTGGGATCAAACCGTCGGGCCGATTAAACCTTCACCCCCCGCCCCCTTCCTGTCTAGGCTGATGAACAATACACATCCGACTAGCCAATGGTCAGGCAGTTGCCATCGCTTGTTAGAGATGTTAAGAATTCGGTAAAATTGGTATAGTAAGGTATGATGAAGATGAGAAAGGGGAAAGAAAAAAGAATACACGGAATGCAGTCAAAAGACTTCTCTTCAATGATACAGATTAAACTATTGATTATACTAAATCTCCCGAGAGGTTGTTGTTGTTGTCTTTCGACCTGAAACTGTGTTTCGAGAGGATCGTTAAATAATAAAAACTAAACCTGCTCTACAATTGTGAGACCAATCATTAGGATTCCTTTAGTAAAAGCCCAGTAAATTATTGAACAAAATATTTAAACCGTTAATAAGCCAACCTGAGTGTTAGTAGCAATCCAAAGCAGCAGGTTCTGGATCAACTGAGTTCGTATTTGCTGTACTCCTTTCAAGGAACAAAGGGTCGAGGTGTGGGAGTCGGACAAGTCGGGCCGATAAACGATAAATCAATCAAGACTACTGGTTCCGGCAGTAGGATAGCAGGACAGAATTGGTGAAAGATTAAGTTGTATGGTTGAACGGACGAATTTCCAGTTGCCCATGGCTTTGGGGCTGTTCCGGTCAGAGGAGGAGGGGGAGGATCCTGATGAGATGGGGTTTCTACCGGAACATGAAGTACACACAGACCTGCAGGAAGTGTTTGAATGGCATGATTTTGATGACTGGGTAGGCCGCAAGCTAGAGTTGATTCGCGATAGGGATTTTTGGGCACTGGAGTTTATGAATGTTATTCCTCCAGATTTTGTTATCAACATTGCCAACCAGGCTGATTTGGACGAGGCAATTACCGACATTCTGTTCAAAATCACCTTGTTTGTGCTCAATCTAGCAGGATTGCATGACTACCAGTTTGCAGACCCGTTCCTCTCTCACATTGGCGTCGGTGACTTTGATTTTTGTTTTGTAAACGCCATCAAGCGAAAACCGTTATTTATTGTTCAGACCCTGTCGCCGTGGGACTGTCAGGAATTGGTTGACAGGGACGCTTTGGATGCAAACTACCTGCAGCGGATGTACGGATATCTAATGTTCAACCACGTTTCGTATGGTATTGCAACATCATATAATTCCACCCGCTTCGTACGACTGGTTAGCCCCGGAAGGATCCAGGTTTCTGAGCCTTTTGAATGGAACCGTGAAAATGGACACACAACCATAGGCGCTTTGGTCGCAATGGCAGTCCATTGCTCAGGTACGTTCGCTGACAATGGGAAAAGCCCCTGTTTCCTGACGAAATCCAACCAATTCCTTCCCATATTCAGAGGAGGTAAGTTTTCTGGCTCAGTAAGATGGGACATGAATGAGCTATACAAAAAGCAAAACGGAGGATACTTTGCCGCGGCAGGCCATTACTACTTGAAAGAGAAGCGCGAAAAGGCATTCATCAAGTGTTTTGACAAGCAGCATTGCACACCGAGTGAACTACATTTGTTGACATGGGAAGCAGAAATGTATGCACGTCTAAAACAATATCAAGATATCTTTTTCCCCAAGTGTCTTGCACATGGTACTATATGGGATATGCTTGGAGTTATCATTCTGGAACACGTTGGCCAACCATTGACTCCCAAACTAATGCAGCACATTCCGAACCTTGGTTACAAAATGATGGCTCCGATACGTGTCCTGCATTCGCTGAATCTTGTGCATGGTGATATTCAGCTCAGAAATTTTGTTGTCGATAGAAACTTCAATATCAAGCTAGTGTCATTAGGTCGCTGTATCTATACGGGAGCGACCAAGGCAAAAGTTGATGAGACTATCCAAGTCCGAGACCTTATACGTCTTGGAATGCAGCAAAAAAGTCGTGCCAGGTTCTTGTGCAGGCGGACGGCGATGAGTTGGCGTAAGCACAAAAAACGTTTATATAATTGCGGCTGGAAACGGTATAATCATACTTATGTCAAGCTTCGCAATGGTCCGTTCATAACGGCAGTAAGAAGGTCATCTGTCCTCTAGATTACTAACCATAGAGTCTTACCGTGTCATTCGCTAAAGTAATACAAAACTAACATTTCTGAGATTCTCTTAGACCATATAAAAAATTACTTCAAAGTGTACTGGTGTCAATCACTAACGAATACATAAACCGAAATTATTTTAAATCATCAAAACTACGTTCTATTAATTTCTTGGTAGGCCATGTTTGCAGCCACTCTTTCATTCTGTGGTTCATCACCAGTCTGGTGTTGTGCAATGTCTCCGGTTCCCGGAACTGAACCGCTGGTCTGTCCTGCAAGATTCTCAAGAGCACCTTGCGATGGCATGAAGATGACTTTTGAATTGGACTGTTTAGCCATTGACTGCATTGCTTCAAGATATCTGATTTGCATGGCAGCTTTGGATGCCAGGATATCTGCGGCTCTGCGCATCAATTTGGCGCTCTCTACTTCAGCACGCGCAGTAATAATCTTGGATTCACCGGCACGCTTACTCTTAGCAGCTTGCGCTAGAGAGTCTTGAAGCTCATCACTCAACAATAGATCTTTGATCAAAATCGACTCAATTTTAACACCCCAAGAAGAAGCCGTGTCATCAATAATCTCACGAATGGATTGTGCAACCTCTTCTCGTCTTTCAATGATTTCCTGTAGTACACAAGCACCAACAACATGACGCAAGGTGGTCTGCGTTCGTTCATTCAGTGCCTGGGCCAGGTTATTCACTCCGAAGCGTGCCTTGTGTGGAGAAATTATATGGAAATACATGACCGATGACAATTTGATGTTTACATTATCCTTGGTCATACATGTCTGCTGTGGGATATCCAAAACCTGCACTCTGACTTCAACAGTCTGCAACTTTTCAGACAATGGGTTGACCTTGACCAAACCAGGATCGACGGCCTTGTAAAATTGTCCAAAGCGGGTCACAAGGCCAACATGTCCTTGGTTAACACTCTTAAACGGATTTGGGCAACAGATGCAACCTGGAATGGACCCCAGCCCGCCAGCAAAGCTACCGATTGCGTTGATCATACTGCCATACCATCCATTATTAGGAACTTCCATCTCATGCGCATACGAAGGCTGAAGGTCGCTTTTCCTGATAGGCTCAACCATAATGGGCGTGTCTTGTGCCTTAGGCTGTTGGCTAATTGAGTGCTTGCCCTTGTCCAAATTAGAGCTAGCGCTCGTATTCAACGCACCCTGGTTTTGAGCCCCGTACTCATCCGCCACTGTGTTGAAATCGCCCTCGACGTTCTGAAATTCTGTGTTTGACATTGGTGGTTATTTTGACTAGAAAATGCTGGAACCATCCCCTTTTTATAGATATGCATATACGGGATAAGTGGCTCCCAATACCTGCAGATCGACGATGTTTTCGCTCGTGACCTCAAAGCCGCTCCATCCCATTAAGCGGCTTTCTTGTCTTGGACCCCAAGCCTCAGCATAAAGTCATAGCTCCCACTATTGCCACAGAAACACAGCACTGCCGATTTTGTTTTTCTTCAAAGCGGGGAGAGAGCGCAAGGGTCAAACTGTCATCGAGCCGCACATGCAGGAGTATCCTCAGAGAAGCAGTCAGGCTATCTGTAACAGTGTCAAAGTTAAAGATGTTTCTTAACAGGCATAATGGCCAAAAACTGACTCACAGTCTGCTCGGGGTACGGTTTCCTATGGTTGTAATACACAACTATTCGCTCTTGCCAAGAGTTCATCAAGCCATGGCAGTCGCACTGTTCCGAATGCTTGCCGATCAAGCGGCTGATCGACCCACCGTTTGATTAGCCGGTTTTTTTTTTTTTTTTCTTTCCATCTTTAGCCATTTGTTCAACTTCCACTGGCATGAAGCTTAAGCAGCGATTTCGCTGAATTGCGTTAGAATTAAAATTTGACAATACCTGATGATCATCATCCCAGGATACTGAAGCTCAAGGCATAGATAAGGGTCCGAATAACATCAGCAGCCGATGCGAAACGGGCCAGTGGCCCTAGCGACAATCTACTCTTCCCTGGGGTAAAGAGAGATACTGTGTTAGAAGAATGACAGACCTTAACTGTAACCCAACCCTGATTCAGATACTCTGTCTAACCGATATCAGTCTTGAACTTGGCAAAAGTGTGCCATTCATAGAAGCCCATATAAGGTAACAGTGAGGACCAGTAGTGGTTCGGTTCACTCAAAGAATCAAATATTCCTATACTCATGGCGGGATTCCGGTGCTTTTATACTACAGCCACTATTTTTAGGTGGTACGGCGTGTAACATCTGAGACAAATGTATCCGTGACTCCGTACCAGCAAAAAAGCTGTTTAAACAAGTCTCACAAAGGCGAAAGCGAAGAAGCATACCCTAATAACAGCATGTTAAAATGACAGATGGATAATTCAGTAATAACAGGTAAACCAGTTAATTTATAAAAATGCATCTATAAATTTATTTCTTTCGATCATTTCATGGAGCCACGTTCAGCAGCTTTGGCCATTCTAGCAGCCTTGACGAGAGGCGCCAAGTTTCTGACGGAGTCGGCCTTTTGAATGAATTCATGCTCTAAAAGTTGAATAGCGTTTGCTCTGTTCTCGACTTCAACCTGTAGACACCAATCAAGGAATGACTGGAAGACAGGGGAAAGGGATTCCTTGTCCTTGAGCTCAGGTGTACCGTTAGTGACAATCAAATACAATGCTCTGATCGGAGATTCATTAAGGTATGGAGGTTCGCCTTCAATCATTTCGATGGCCATGATACCCAAACTCCATACGTCAATCTTCGGACCATATTCCTTTCGGGAAACCACTTCGGGAGCCATCCAGTAAGGCGTTCCAACCATAGTGGTTCGCTTGGCATTGGTCTCGTTAATCTGGGCGCAATAACCAAAGTCAGTCAATTTAATATCACCCTTCATTGACAGCAGCACATTATCCGACTTGATATCTCGGTGGATTACATTTTTCGAGTGCAAGTGTTCGAGTCCCTTTAATGTTTCTCTGCATACGGCGCCAATTTGGCCCTCGGTCATCATGTTATAAGTCACAACATCGGTCAGACTGCCACCTTCCATGTATTCCATCACCACCCACAGGTCACCATGATGAAGATAAGAATCAATGAAGTTGACAATGTTCTTATGCTTGCTTTCCTTCATGACCAAGATTTCGTTGACAATAAGCTCCTTCTTGGGCTGCTGCTCTAGGATCATCTGCTTAATGGCCACACTATTTTGAGTGCCAGTTTCATATGCAGTGTACACACCACCACTGGCACCTTGGCCAATCTTAGAAAGGTTTCTGTACAGTTTTGTGGGATCTCCTGGAGTGCAAATAGTGTTGAGCTTGGCCAAGACCTCATTATCCTTACGTCGCTTGGCTTCACGTCGTCGTTGTTGAGCTGCTGGATCCTTAACTCCACCATGAGCTGGTGGATGGCCACCCACAGCACCGTTAGTAGCCTTCTGCAACTGCAGCAATTCCTTTTGTTGGTCCTGATGATTGTTATTAGGAGTATCCTTTCGTTCAGGCGACACAGCAGCATGTTGAATGTTTTGATGATGATGCCCAGTTGCAGCCACAGCAGCAGCTCGTTGCTTCTCTTCATGCTTTCGTCGTAACTCCTCTTGCTGTTGTTGTAGTCGTCGCTTCTCTGCCTGTCTCTGAGCTTGCAGATGCTGTTGTTGCTGCTCTTGAATTTGCTGCTGGCGCAGATACTGTTGTTGCTGCTGCTGCTGCCTTAGGGTAGAGGAAAGTTGATGGTGAGGGTGACGTTCCTTATATTGGCCATACTGGGCATCATGATGCATTTGCTGTTGTTGCAAATCTTGCATGCGCTTTTGAGCCATCTCATTAGCATCAAAGTTTGCATGCACCGATGGCACACCCAAAGGTGGTGCTGGAGGCGGACGAGGGGGTGGTGATGACGGCTTTTGTTGTGGCATTGTGCGGCTACTTGTAGCACTGCTACTCGTACTACTGCTATTGCCATTAATAGGAGTAGTGCGGCTAGCCGAGGTAGAATTGCTAGAAGGAGTGGCAGATGATGCCGGCTTCTTTGAAGACCCTGGAGTAATTTGTGGAGAAGGTGCTAGCCCCTGTGGTGGTTGCTGTGGAGTATTAGCTACACTGGCAGAGCTTGCTGCAGAGCCCGGAGTGGTCGGAGGCTTTGGTGCAGTTCTACTAGCTGAGCGTGCAGGTGGTTTGGGTGCCGGTCTCGATGGGATAAAATTGTGAGCATCGCTGACTCCAGTGGTCGTTAATGCATTGCCATTAACCTGCTGCTGTTGTGTTGTTGGACTGGTGGCGGAGGCCTGGGGAGCAGGGGCAACTCTAGGTTTTGAAAAGTAGTCCTGCAATTGACTTTGAGATGCCGGTGGAGATGATGGGGACAACAATCCGGCAGCCGTGGGCGCCTTGGACTTTTCAAATTTCTTCCAAACATCGTCATCAGCACTGCGATCATTAGATCTGTCCTGATAAAACTTCATGACATCAATGACTGCCTGAGGATGCTGCTCGGCTTCAGTTTTGGAAATGCCACTGTTCATCAGCAGCTGCTCCCATTCCTTCGGAATGCCAGTAAACTGACCAGTGTCAAAGTTAAAACCAACGTGCGTCAAATGCTTAGCATCATAGGGGTCTGAAATTTTGAGATTACCAGTGCTATTTTCAAGGCCACTGGATCCGCTACTAGTTTGAGACGATGAAGTAGCCCGTCTGCCACCTGAAGTGCCGTCACGCATGGAGTTGACAATGTTAGACAGGACACCTTTAACAGACTTGCCGCCATTGAGGGTGCCGCGTCTTCGTCTGGTGGACGAATCCGAACGGTCAGGGCGAGGGGATGTGGTGCCGGTGTTCACCGGAGTTGTGGTGGCACTGGTATTGCCATTATTGTTTGGAGTATCAGGGAACGGTACCGCTCCGAGAGGAAGAGGCGGCGGTTGAGTCTGCCCCGCGCGACTAGTAGCTCGTGAACGGTTCGCAGAAGACGATGCATAAGATCCAACAGACGACCTCGCCGATGATGGTGTGCGAGCATTATTTGTCTCATCTTCCTGTTCCTCAGCATCTTTACGCTCTTTAAGGCTTCGAAGCTGAGGCGATAAAGGCGTGGTGCCGTTAGTAGTAGGTTCTTCCTTGCCAAAGGACGAAATGATAGAAACCGGATCAAACGTCTGGTTCCCATTATTCTCATGAGATCTGTAACGCAGTTGAGACCCACTGGACGGCGTACGGGACGGCAGCTGAGAAGACGACTGCGAATGAGAACGCGAGCGCGAGCTTACAAGGTCTTCCAATGACGCAGACGGAGACTTTCCAGTGGCAGCCAACCGATGAGGTGACATAGGTGGAGGAACCGGCGACTGCTCCGTGGTTACATTTGCGGTGTCAAGTCTAAGCTTCTGCCCCCTATGGGCTTCAGGAGACGTGGCAGCAGTGGTGGTAGTAGTGGCCGCATGTTTGTGGGTAAAAAGAGGTGAAGAGGTTTCGTTATCGTTATATTTTTCGTTATCATCAGCTTCGTCATTAATATTATTTTCGTCGTGACGGTCGTTTGCTCCATTTCGTTCGTCCTCCTCATTGCCCATCTCCTCAACCGAGCTTGAGTCATCAATCAGCGTGGCTCTCGACTTGACATCGTGATCGTTAGAAGAGCAGGAGGACGTCATTGATTTTGGATGCTCCTTCCGCTTGAACTCAATAGGAGCATCAAGATGAGGTTCTAAAAAATCACGTTAGCGGTGTGGGGAACGCGACTAGCATCAACTGAAGCTTACCGTTCGTCTTCTCCTCCGATCCAACAAACTCGTTGGTATCCGCCATGATGTCGATATCTGTTGTCGTGGTGGATGAAAGACTGTGTGGCTATTTTTTGATTATTATTGCTAACCGGCCCTTGAGGCTTACGAGAAAAAAAAACCCACCCCTTTAATTTTGAGTGTGGGCTAATTGCCTACCTTTTTTCAACCACTCGTCGTATTGGGAACAACACATTTCCAGGAGTAGTACGTGGGCTACACCCTGACGTATATTTCAGCATGCATGCCTTACAGTTTCAGAAACGGCCGTGGCGACACAGTCAAGCATGGAGTATGCAGATCCACCACCAATGCATGAAACTCACGGCTAAAGAAAAAAATAAAAAATAAAAAAAAATTAAATCCCTATCGATTTGGGTTTTGAGATTAATTAACTATGGTACATTGAATAAATAGATTCTTTTTTCTTTTTCTTTTCTTGCAAAAGGGGAAAGAAAAAAAAAAAAAAAGGTAACGTGTCAGGTACGTCCATTTCTTTTTCAAGGCTGCTGCTGTTGTTGTAAGAGCTGCATCAGTAACTGTGGGTCTTGAGCAGCCTGAGGATTTGTTTGAATTATGTTCTGCAGGATGACAAGGTCGGACTCTGACAGACCCATGCTCTGTAGCATTTGCATCGTGACATTCGGAGGAGCAGCCGACGAGACCGGCGGTGCAGTAGCGGGGTGGCTTCTGGTGATGGGATTGATGACAAACAAGCCCAAGACAATGTTCTGTTGCTGGCTCTGATATTGATGTACGATCTCCTTAGTTTGCTCAGTCATGTAAGTTGGTAGTGTGTCTTGCGGACCTATCGGTACAATATACGCATCCTTTACATTACTGTAACCCTGATGCTTAACTATAACTCCATACTTGTCCCTCGAATGGAAATAGTCGAACATGGTTTCATAATCCGTTGTTTCTGACTCTTGTCCCGGCAGAATAACCATATAAGCCATGATCTTGGTAGAGGATACAGTCTGGAGATAAGGCTCAGCTCGCGACTTGTCAAGCCGACCGTCAATGATCAGTGGCTGAGACATGTCAAAAGCTTGTCCCCATGAGCTTGTACCATTAAAATTAGGGTCGTTACAATGCACGTGGCAAGCTTTTCCCATAAACTTTGTAATGCCACTAAACGATACCTGGCCTGTCCAAAACTCATTTGATGGCACGACCTGTTCGGGCTCTTGAACGTCTTCGTCCTTCTTGTCATTAACAATCTTGTCCAATTCGTCGTCGTCTTCGAGGTGCAGTTCCTGCCCTTCGTCGTCATCGTAGTGCAACACATTCATATTATACATTCGAGTAGCATCATTAGTAGTAGGTTCTTCGTTTCTAACTTGGTTATCCGTTGCTTCATTATCAGACATCTTTTGGTCTTCCGTCGCTGCTGCAGGCATATACTGCTCGTCGCCATTATCGCCATGCTCTTCATCCATGTCTATAAATTCTTCACCTTTGTGGGTTTTTCGAATCCGCGGCCCCTGCTCTTCGACCTTCAAGACTGACTCTCGTATACTTTCCTTTCGTACGTTCTGTGCCAGCTTCTGTAGTTCTGGATTGGACATGTCCTCGTTAGACATTCTTACGAGCTCGCCGGCCTCCAGCTCCCCTGTCGCCACCCGATTACGCAAGTCGGCATTCTTTGCATCACGTAGGTTAAATGATATGGACCGAAACTTGTCTCTATACTTGGCGCCCACATCTTTTGGCTTTTTGTCAGTTCCTCCCTTAATCGCAAGCTCGTCATAGAGCGCTTGCTCAATGGCCAAAGCAAGTCTTTCGGAATAACCATTCACATCGTCCTGTCCAACTTTAGCCTCAGGAACAATGGTCTTTGCCAGTATCCGGTGCAACGCTTCCGCCACCGACCGTCGGACCTTATCATTGAGGTCGTTTATGGTTCTATTACGCTGTTTATGTCCATTACTACTCTTACTACTCGTGCCATCCTCAGATGATGCAGTAGCAGCAGTATTACTACATGACGGGCATCTGTAATTGTCTGGCACAACCGACTCCTCATCAGTATGAAAGACACATCTAATGTGTTGCCATTTTAGACATGACTCGCATTCAATCATTGGGCCATTATTATCCTCTTTCACGCCACACGGACAAACTATACTCTCATCTTCCTCATTCTCTTTCTTTGCTTTTTTGCGTGGTCGGACAGGCCTTTTGGCTTCTTCCTCAGCCATTTCAGCCTCTCTGGCCAATCGGCTATGCTGACCTTTCGTACTCCTAGCTGACCGTCTTACTGGCTCTTCCATTATTCGACGTTCCTTGTAAAACAAAAGAGAAAGAAAAAAAAAAAAAAAAAAAAAAAAAAAAAAAAACTGGGTGTGGCGATCATTTAAACATTGATGGCTCATCTGGCATACAGACCTCAAATTACGCTTGGTGTATCTTACAGAATGACATACCGTTCCTGGGTCAACGGACCCCAGACTCGGCGCTTTGCAAAGACTAAGCCAATAAGTAATATAATTTCGTAAAAGAAATATTCTATAATGTATATAAGTGTATGTCGTTTCTTTTCATCCTGTAAACTGGAATTGAGTTCTGACGGCGTTTTCTCAATAAAACGACTGTAAAGGACCGTTTCATTGACAATTTTTAGGAACTACCCTTCAACAATGAGAACAAATGAACTCACTCACTAATTAACTTGTGAGACTGAAATACCTATAACTAAATCAATGAAATTCACTACATTCTGTGAACAGGGAGGTGCAAACCATTGTGTTAGAAAATAACAGGGGTACACGCATGGTAGTTTTAGAGAGATGTCTACAAAACGGTTTATTTACAGTCAGCTCTAAACAAATGGAACCACTCGTACAAATAGTAAACTAACGTTAAAGTTTTCATTAAGCTCATTAATTGGCATTGGGATAAATACTACTCTTGCTGAACAAATGGATTGGAGATAACTTCGTTCCCAGCGACAGGGGAAAGAGACAGAAGCAATGGCCCTCTAACTACAACCATACCTAAGTCTCTTGTCTGGTCCAGCAATACATTTTCATCTTCCGGATCACGAAGCGTTTCCTTGACTTTATCCAGTACCAAGTTCATCAATTGATCATAGCCTTTCAGAATACCAGTCACTACATTTTCGTTAGCCATTCTCCTTATCAAATGCAATCCATTTCCCCCGTACCCTGTCTTCCACCTTGGAACTTGACCCGGATTTCCTGGTCTCGGTATTTTGCCAAATCGAGGATAGCTTCTTTCTTGGGACGCTCTTCTCCAGCTCGTGGAGTGCCACGTCGGCCACCTCCATCACGATGCTGCTGCTGTCTTCTTTGGCCTCCGCCACCGTGCCCTCGATACTGATGTCCACCTCCTCGGTTGCCTCTATTACTGTCCATCGCTTCTCGTCGTCAATTTTATCCTGCCCTTTTCTTCTTCTTGTCCTTGGGAGCTGTTCAGAGTAACAGGGTAGGCCACGTCACGTGACTCGAACTTGCCTTCGTCTTCATCGAGGACACTTGTGTATAAAAAGAGCAGAACCTGACTTAAAATTCTGGTAGACGTGCCAATTACTCAAGCAGCTTGTGTTGACATAAACAAGTCGTTATGAGAACGGTAAAAGCCTTTAGTATTTTCAACAGCGCAATTAGAATCCA
This sequence comes from Blastobotrys persicus, assembly GCA_030585065.1. NCBI lineage: Eukaryota > Fungi > Ascomycota > Dipodascomycetes > Dipodascales > Trichomonascaceae > Blastobotrys > Blastobotrys persicus. The sequence goes on from JAJMBO010000035.1 coordinate 49,837, forward strand.
TATTCACTTACTTGGTATATTTCTACGGCAAACTACGTCAATTGACTCACCTAAAGCTTGCCCGTTCATCCCTGGCGTGTTAAACAGGTCACTGAGATTAAAAAGGAGAAAATTGGTTGGCATTAGCCAAGATAATCCTACCAAGAATTCTGTAGATTTTACTCGATACGCGCCAGACGCGCGGGCACAGCTTCAGAGAGCTGCAAGAGAGTCGAGTCCATATATATACGAGTTGAGCATCTGTACTATCATAATCTCTGGTGGACATGAGTGACGTCTCATTGTTTATTACGTCCGAGCAGACCTCGTCTGAGCGAAGGATTTCGCCGACGTGGACGGTAGCACAGTTGAAGGAACGACTTGAGCATATTACAGGTATTCCCCCTGCGAGTCAGCACCTGTTGATTTATGGTCCTTCCGGCACAGCTCCAGTGCCGCTAAATGACGATGACGATGGGCAAGCGTTGATTGGACAATATAATTTAGTACCATATGGTAGAATCCACGTAGAGGACACTAGACCGACCTCAGCACAGGTTAATCTAAACGATACTTCCGAGGTGGAGAAGTATGTCATGCCGGAGACTGAATATTCTAGCAGGAAGGATACTGTTTTGCAGTGGAAGAAAAGCAACCAGCTTGGTCGGTTCGATCCGATGAATCAAAACAAAAAGGAGCAAGAAGGCGAGGTGACCAAGTCAGAAATTCAATCACGTAAAATCGATATCGGGAAGCGATGCAAAGTCTCTCCAGGGGATCGATTGGGTACTGTGAGGTATGTTGGCATTGTCCCTGAAATCAATGAGACCTGCTGGTGGGCTGGCGTTGAATTTGATGAGCCGGTAGGTAAGAACGATGGCTCTGTGAAAGGAACGTCATACTTTAGCGCAAAACCTGGGTTTGGATCATTTGTGAAACCGTCTCTTGTCGAAGTGGGCGACTTTCCTCCTGAATTTGATGACGAAGATGAATTATAAACTATTGTATCTCTCTTACTTTTTGACTGTAATATGCACCAAATAGATGATCTCATATAATATTTGGTGGAGCCGCCATAACTCAAGACCGAAGACTTCGATGAGCGCAATACTTAAACAAACAAAAATTCCCAAAAGTAGCATTAATCGTGAATATATCATACAACCTCAATTGTTTATTATTATGATTATTATTATTCTTCCTCCTCCATTGCAGCTTCCAATTCTTGGTTGACCAAGGTGTCAGTTGATTGAGTGAAGAAAAGCCGGGTCTCACCAGCATGAACGTTCGTGATTGAATAGTAATTTCCCCTGGGTACTTCGAATGAACCGCCCTTCCTTAGGGTAAAAGTAGCATTAGATACGTTAACCTCAACGCGGCCCTTGATGACAAAAAATATGTAACTGTTTTGCTTCGACGGCTTCATTGGCTTTTGCCCATTAGGCTGCAGAGAAATAACTCCCGCTGCAGAAAACCCAGAATCCCGGTCATATAGCGTAGCAAGCCTGTATGTGGAGTTTTTGATATCTCTAAACGGCTCATGCCCAGGGGCCCAGGCAACTAATCGTTTTGTTCTCTCATCTGTATCTGGGTATTCAAACACCTCTGTCTCGACGTAATCATCCTTTTCCCATTCTGGAATGTCTTGATCACTGTCCTCACTTTCTTCATCCAATTTTTGACGTTTTGTTTTCTTGGCCCTCTTTGCCGGACGCTTTCTAGCTGTTTCGACTGGTTTTTCCTCGTTAAACAGGACATCTTTAATCTGTGGCCGATGGTGCTCATGGTCCAATTCATACACAATCTTTTCATTTCGCCAGAATGCCAATGGGGGGATCTTTCTTCGGGTCGACCGTCGCGGTGCCTGCACTTCGGGCGCCTTTGATGCAGAGACGGTCTGTTTCTTAGTTGCCGTGGCGGGCTTAGACTTGACCTTTGTAGCACTAACTTTCTTTTGAGGTGATGTTGTTTTCTTCATGTCTGGCCGCTTGGTTTTCTGTGCTCGAGGAGAAGAGACGGTCGACTTTTGAGCCTTTGCTACCGGTTTACGACTAGCCTGTTGCTCTTCTTCCTCGTCTTCTTCGGCTTCTTCTTCCTCTTGAGACTCTTCATCAGTTTCAGGGCGCGGCCTGTTTCGTGAACCACCCTTACTAGTGGGTCGAGGGGGCATTTCCACATCCATATCAACTTCGTCATCGTCTGAAGCCTCCGAAGATGGCTCTCTCACTAAAGCATCCTCGTCTTCCATACTCATTCTAGATCGCTATTTTCACATGTTAGTACAGCGTCCAAAAGTTGTAACTTAGCATTAAAAGTTCCAGCACTACCAATGTAAACAAAGTATGGAAACCGCAGCTCAACAATGATCCCAGGAGCCAAAGCACACCTCGTTTCTCCCAACATTGGCTGAATTGAGGTATTCAATGCGTTGAACCGTAACATGACTTGAATACTTACGTGTGCCGGAGACCTCTTGGTAGCATCCTTTCTTTTGACCGGTGTAGTATTCTTGCTTGATTGGGTTTCCGCACTCCGCAGAACTAATACTCCAGATTAGCCCAACAATCCAGAAAGCATTCGCGTCTGCCACTCACCAGATGAAGACGGTCTCTTTGAGCTCATGTCCATAGACCGCGAGGAATCAACAGTTCTATTTGAACTTTTCGACTTGGAGACACGAGAAGGAGCTTCTTGTTCATAATCATCATCGTCATCGTCAAAATAATCATCTAAATCCTCCATTCCATGTTCGTCTCGCCTCAAGTTCTTGGATATTTCAATCCCCGACCGTCTGTATAATTCAGCGTTAGCTGGTCACAACGTGATAACGCATCTACTGAGGATTACCTACCTTCCTTTACTTCCAAGGTCATTGAGGTTATAATAAGCGCTTTTCCTATCGCGTTTCGACATGTTTACTGTAACTCCGGTGGGCCAACACTGCTAATTTCCGTTGGGAGGAATGCACTTTGTTTACCGGCAGGCCGACGGCCGCAACCACCTCGACTGGAAACTATATAGATAAAGTAAGCGTCGAGTACTCCGGATGAATAAAAAAAAATAACACAGTTGAATACAAAGCTCAATTCCAGTTAGTTAAAAGGTTATTCAAAGTCGTTAAGGTCATTATAATATACACATCAATGTCTGTAGGACGGCCTCTTGGAGATAATAAAGTAGGACGAGTGCTCGGTGAAAGTCACTGTGGACTCCTTGCGCAGTCGACGGCGTACCATGTTCTTGATTTTAGGGACACCGCCTGCCGAATGTTGTCCTGATCCGGTGATGATTTTCAAGCTGTCTTGTCCCTCGCGTGGGTTGTACAGCCAGCTGCTCAACCGGTGTCCTATGTATTCAATTGCAATTGCCGCTGGAACCCCATGACAATCAATAACCGATTCCGTCGATTGAGACTCGATCTGGCTCTTATGAAGCTTGTCGAGGATCCCCTTGGACTCAGCATGATGTTCCCGAGCAAGATCCGAATACACTCCCGCAGCACTGCGAAAAAGCGGGTTGGACTTGCCTCGTCTGTGCAAGTCGCGTGAATGCTGGAAGGCCATGTCTCTACTTTGACTATGCCTTTTCAGATCTTCCTCGGCCTCTCGCGCGTCCCTTTTGGATAGTATATGTGGCTCAACGTTCATTTTCGGTCGCACTGCCTTGTGCTCCCCTGTCCATACGTTTATTTCAGCTTTGGCAGGATTCAGTAGTTTTTGGGTTGTGTCACCTTGCACTGTTATCTTCAAACACTTGGCTAAGTTTTGGTCATTGTGATCGTATATCCGCTCAGCCTGAGCTTTGTCAACGTCTAATGCACGTGTGAGGAAACTGATGTCTTCGTCGCGTTGGCCGTCGGAGTTGGCCAACTGCTTGTTTGTCTTTTTCTTTGAATGCTTCTTGAACTTGTACTCTTGAGTATAGGCTTCTACACCCATTTCATCAATAGCACTGGTGTTGAGTAGTTCATCGACGGCCCGATCAAGATCGTTGAGACAGGCTTCGTACCTATTCACTAGTCTGCGAAAATTAATATCAGGGAATGATTGTTGCAAAAAATCAAGGTCCTTCTGATATGTGGTACGAGAAGTAGTTGGATCATTAGTAGAATCCACCATGGCTTCCATGTTCAGCCCTTCAAGGGCTTCTCGAGCTAAGTGGACGTCCTCGCAGTCCCCTACGATAGCAGCGATCAACGCTGGATCCAGGTGAGGGAACTCTTGCTATGGCACAAAAAAGCAAATTAGCACTGTAGTACCAACATCTGAAGAAATCAACTTACCTCCAGGTTGCTCATATATTCGGTCTATCCGAGCCCGTGCAATGACCAAATGGAAAAGGGGGCATCGGACCGGGCCGGTAGGAGATCCGGTGCATTCTGCCGGCAAGCCAACGATTGATTGATTAATAATACCTTTTATGCTAGCTGGAGTTTTTCTAGATACTGTTATCATATTCATAATCCATGTCATTGCGAAGGAAGCCGGCCGCTAACTTTTGTGACCGGTACAAGGCCCTGCTCCCCAAAGGGAAAGTTTAATGCCAAAGCTTAACAAGAGAAGGGAATGCTTAGACGGTTTTATCCCTTACTTTTTCTGGTAATGTTCTGGAAGGAAAATATGTCATCGTTCGGAACTGACAGCCGTCCCTTAAAATTACTATATATAAGGGTGTTCGGACCGATGAAAATTTACCCGATCTTCCGATCACCTTCACTCTGACACTTTCATTGTTTCTGGTCCATCAATAAACATCATTCACCATGGGCATGTTCGGATTTCCAGATAATTTGGCCGACTACACTGCGGTCCATTATCTGCGTCTGTTGGTCGTTGTGTGTGCATATTTGATTCTCCGTCCATACTTGCTCAAAGTCGGAGAAAAGATCCAAAAGGCACAGTTGGACAAACAGAAGGCTGAGCGGGATCGTGAAGCGGCGGCTGCGGCTAAGGAGAAGGAGATGGCTGCTGAAGAGCCAAAGCAGAACTGGAAATGGGGCCAAAAGGCGAAGAACAAAGCTGTTCGACAGCGAAAACTTGCCAACAAAGAAATTTCAGAGGCTGAGGCCAGAAAGCAAGCTGCGGTCGATGAATTGGACAGTGATGAGGATGTTTCCGACCTCCTTCAGTAATTTTTGCATGCCTTTGTTTCAGCAGTTTGTCTTATCCGCCACCTGATTTAATTACCTACATTTAATGATACTAATTATAGTCTATTGTCTTCCGTGGGGCTATTTAACTGAAAAAACAGTCTTTATTTAACACGGCAGAAGTTATGAGTTTTCTGCCAGTCTCCCAGTTCACAGTTCAAGTCTCTATAAGTGGTTGCCCTTTGTCATGATCACCATGCTTTTTCATTCGAAGTTGAACAGCGTTATTCGTTGTTCGAGTACCATAACAGCTTGTGTCCTACCAATCAGTTGAACAATCAGTTCACTGAGGACACTAAGAGATTCAATGGATATCATAGTTTGGAAATTCGTGGTTACAGTAACGCATCACGACTTTTTATTCCAACCTAAATCTAGTTCCTACTACTTTTGTCAGTTCTTCATGTATACACAGAAATAAGTCAATTTCTATACTCTAAGCTAAACAATTCTCCTGCGAAACCATCATAGCTATTCGCTTTGGCCAACATCACTACTAAGGGCACGGGTTAGGGTTTTATGGGTTAGGGTGGTGATGGTTTTTTTTTTTTTTCTTTAAAGAGTTGATAAGAAACGAGGAGCAGGACTTGTGAGGTTGTTCGGAGGGACGGCAGATTACAGGCATGTTTAGACGGGGAAACAATCCACTGAATCCGACAGGGATTGATGTGAATAGCGAGCCGACGAAGCTGTACCCGAAAATGGTCCTGCCGGTCCCGGGGCCATTGAGTGAAGGGGAAAAGAAATCTGCGGCCCAGTTTGTAGCCCTAAGGCAAGCTATTCAGGATGGGCCGCTGTACACTGGATCGAATACGGCGAATAAAGAGCGAGTAGTGGTAGAAATAGAACAGAGCATAAATGATGGTATCAAGAGATACACAGATCGATTTGCTCGGAAGGTGAAGATTGGTCGTTCAGTGGATGAACACCCTTACGTGTTGAAATTTTTCCCCTCCGAGCTACATGGTGTTATGGGCATTACCAAGTCGAAAAAGAAGAAGCTCAATATTTCCAAATTCAAGGACGAGTTGATGAAAACGGAGGCCGGAGAAGGAGAAGGACAAGATGCAAAGAGCTTATTGGCTAAACGTTTGGATGAGGCTGAGGAAGAGGCCGCTAATGCGGATGATGATGATAATGATGACGATGACGAGGATTCTGCGTTCGAAGATGAAGATGATGCCGACAACGATTACAACGCAGAAGGATATTACGACAACGGCGAAGACGACGACGATGTTGGTGGAAGCGATGACGAAGGACCTCATTTCTAATTTCCCTACTTTTGCATTAATATATACACCTGCATAGATCCTTATAGCTCAGTATTCTGTAAGCAGTCCAATCCTCTATCTGCGTCTAAACTTTGACTTGATATTGACATTCTTAATGTTGTTGAGCTAAGCTTGGAGCATGGAACCGAAAAGGGGACGTAAAAGACAAAAAAAAAAAATAAAACATATTATATAATGAGCACAACATGTTAGTGATATATTTCAATCAGATATACGTTCTATAATGATATGGGTCCTGCTCTTGATACTGTTGCTCAGAGGCAAGATATTCGTCTCTAGACATGCCCATTGGGATCTTTGGAGGGAGTTCGGGTTTCTGATGGTGCACATTGTTACGAATGACACGGTTAAAGATCGAATCTCCATATCCGTCGTTGATCTTCCTGCTAATGTCCCACTGGCCCTCACCATTGTAGCCAGCAAGGCCGGGATCAATTGCATGGGTTGTGGGCTGCGGTGGAGTTCGGCGACGAACTGGCTCGGGTGCATATGTGTTGACATCCAACACTGCATCAGAATGATGATATCTTTGTTGCGGCGGGGGAGTTTGTGATTGACCGTTTGTGTACTTATTTTCGTAGCTCTCTGCCGAGAACGGGATTGGTTCAATTCCTTCATCAAACTCAGGAGTGTGTGGTAAACCAGAATTAACTGGCTTCCGCCGAACCTGACCGCCACCAACCGGTTTCCGCTGAACTCGATGCGATGGAGATGGCTGTGGAGACACTGATTGTGCTCTCGGCTGTACTTGAGGCTGTGGTGAAACTGAATGTGCCCGGGGGTAAATTTGCGGCTGTGGAGAGACCGATTGTCCCCGGGGTTGGGGTGGCGGCTGTGGAGAGGCAGATCTTGGTCGCGAACGAGACATGTAGTCTTCTGGAGGTCCTGGTGGGATTGACGGCAAAAACGGCAATTGCTGGTGACATTCTTCACAACAACAGTCCTCGTGCTCTTCTTCTACTGGGGGAGGATAATAATATGTTGGCTGAGGCAAAGTGGCCGGATAATTAGGTTGTTGTTGTTGCTGATAGGGTACTAGTGGTAGATTACGATGGGAATTGTTCATGGACAGATTATCAAATTCGTACGCAAGGTCGTATGACGCTGTAGATACCGACGAGTTGGACGAAGCTACGGTGGGCTGAGATGGGTGAGAAGGCAAGGGTCGGGAGTAGGAAGACATGCTGTCCATCGAGCTTTTGGGTCTTCTTTGTCTAGTACGTTTCTTCTTTGGAGGAATCTGTGGTTTGGCAGGATAAAACGTTATCTCTAAATAAATCTCGCCGGCATATTTACCCTTGAACTCGAGTTCATGCCAAGCATCATATCCCTCTGACGGCAGGCTATTCAATGCCTTATCCAACATTATGACCGTGTCACCAATCAGCTCGGGCTTCGAGTCGGTTTCGTCCAAAACAGACAACTTCAGCACACGGTGATCCTTCATGTCCTTTAATTCGAAGCGCACTTCGTGATCCCATGCTGGCATTTGCCCACCACGAATATCTGCCGGCGACCTCTCGGCTTTATGGCCCACGCGGGCGATGCAATAAGGGTTCTGCTTCCCCAAGGTTCTTCTGTTTGGCAGATTTCGCTATTTTCACCCCCTTAGTCAGATCTTAAGTAAACAAACACATTTCCACACATCGACTTACCCCCTTCATGAAAATCACAATCAGAGTGCCTAACGCTGATCCATCACTCATGCTGGCTTAGTCGCTGGAAAATATTCTTATCTTTACGACCGTCTGACTGGTTCTCCGCACGCTCAGGTTTGTTGCAGTCAACAACGTCCGGTATAAGTATGTGTTATGCGGACAGCACCGCCGCCTTACTTTGCGCGCAGTGCGCGTAGAGATTGTGGCGCTTGCTGTGGCGCTTGAAGGGCACTTTGTAGCCGCTAAAGGATGTGTCATACAATGAAAGGATTAGAATGGGCAAATGTTTTGCTGTAGGACTACCTCCTAAGGGGTACTGCGTGGACCTGAGGCGGACAATAATATGACCTGAATGAGGACTGGCATTGAGACTATAAGTACGGTGCATCTGTGCTTTTGCTATATCAAGATATTAAGGGTTGTCTTGATGTAGCAGAAGTTCCTCGCTGCTGAAGTGGGAAGAAGAGAAAAGAAGAGGAAATTGCTGTTGCTATATAGATACACTCACTGCCGTAAGCAGAGCTGGAGAGCAAAATCGTTTGGCGGAGTTGTATTCTTCTGTGTCTTGGACGAAAAAGCAATAGATGTCATCAAAGTGGCCATTATATGATTTGCAAGTAAGAAACCTGTCCTTTAAACCATTGAATAGTATGTTATTTTGGGGATCGATTGAGAACCCGGGACACGCCCTGTGAGGATCTCGTGAGAGTTTCATGAGAGGTAATGATACCCGATAGTGCAATGATGTGTCCATTATTTGCAGAAAAGAATTATTGATCATGAATAAAGAGGCTAATTCGTTCACCTTGAGATATTCGTCTTTGGAGTTGGAATAGAGATATTTGCGATCTACAGCTGTATCCTCAGACTGGAATTTAATGAAAAACGTACAGCTTACTGCCCTGATATAAAGCGTCACGCACACAGCTTTCAAACTCCGCATAGTTGAGCAGTGCAAGTTCTATTCAGATGGGAGAAACAGAGTACCTGGTTTTATAACAGTGATGCTGGCCAATACATACAAGGTTTCCCAAGAGTAAACTTAGAACACGGGCTGTGAGGGGGTAGGGTGTATGAGACTGACTGTGAAATTCCTATCGGCTGGCTGGTTGTCCAAGCTCTGAAGTAGTACAACACTACGGTCCTTTGCACATTCAGCGACTAGTAGAAAAATGATTGAATATAGTATATACCCTCTGCTTATATAGCGACAAATAGCTGATATGGACTTGATGATTTAACTTGTTTACTCCTGAATAGTGAAAACTGGGTTCCTCTGAAGCTTAACCGAATAGCATTCATCTGGAACATCTCCTTCAGTCCACCTGACCACAGTCGGATCATCTGTTCCAATTGGATTGTCGATAAAGCATAAATACCAGTTCTCACTGCCATCCAGATACAAAAAGTTATCTGTGAAAGAGAAGCCTGGCTGGCATCCACCACGGTCAATATTCATGACAGGGTAACCCGTGGGGTCAGTGTGCTTTCCAATCTCCACACCGAGGTCCTCACCATTGACAACGTCATTGCAGGTAAGGTATCCCCCGCTCAAGGAAAAGGTCTTTTCTGGAGATTGGTTATGTGGCCAAGCGTGTGCATAATAAACGCCCTCATCTTGGAAGCGTGGCTGAACATAACGCCCGTTCAATGTAGCATTAGTGCTAATCACAAGCAGCCAATACTCATCGGTGGCTACCACCTTTGCTGGAGCCGCCAGCGTCAAACTGGCCAAGCTGAAAACACAAAGAGCACTAGACAATTTCATAGTCAATATTGAGATGGAGAAGGAAAGAAACTGCACAAGGGATTCTGAGCCCTTTAAATAGTTTTCACGGATTCAAAAATGGCTACTAGCGCTCTAAAATTAGAACATACCCCTCTTAGCCGCACCTAAAGCCGTACGATGCGGCGTACGACATGGACAAATTTCATCACCAAATCCGTCCATCTATTTTACTACAATTGCCTGTCCTCCTAACGAAGTATTCTCCTTTTTTGTTCAACACTTTGAGATGTAACAGGAGTTTCGTCGCAGCTGAGCGATTTCCTTGCTCGTCTTTCTACAGGTTTGCCGAAAACGCTAATGTTCTACTGACCCGCGCTGTGTCAGGTCAGGTGCCATGCGGTTTCACTCCTGATTCTGATTAAGAATTTGTTCGGCAAGCTTTGGTAAATTAAGGGGTAGTGGTTTAACTGTGGCAGACCAGTGAGGGCAAGATATGAGCCAACAAGTTGTCTACATGAGCTACACTCACTGCATACATCCTCTAGCTGCTACCGAACTGCTTGTCAGATAGCGCTTCGCCATATGACATAAGCGCAACCCTTCTTCTTGGCAGTTGCTAATGAAGTGGAATCGTCATGATCAGCGCTACAGCGGCTAAGAGACCCTGAAGAGTAATGTGGTCCTCATGACCAAATACAGCTTTCTCATAGAGACCGCTATGTTATTTCCAATAACGTCCTTTGAATCATAGCTCGGTGTTGTTTATATATGTACAGCCAATGCTGCAAACTACCAAGTGCTATGGCATTATATACTACCATCCATATATGTATCATATATCGGCATATACAGTTACCGATTGAGAGAAATATGGATAACTTCCGAGAGTCCCGGGTGTACACTCCAACCTTTTGCACTAAACCTTTACGGTATTTTTATATAAGAATATTAGTTACGTATAGTATTAACAACATATTTGATAATACACGTATTCATGTTATCTTTTTTTCGGAAGCATCAATATTATATTAACTTGTTATAGCAAGCTTAATAACCATGGTACAAGTTGGTTTAAGTGATTATAGCAGACAGTTAGATATCTGATATGGCTGTTGAATAATAATAATAAAAAAAAAAAAAAAAAAAAAAAAAGCGAAAAACCCGGTACTACATTGATAGCAATTATTCCAAATTGGTCAAAATTTAAAGCTGCCAGCAAAACGAGTTCCCGTACATAAGTTGTCTGCCGCACTTGAAAGCTGGCCAGTTCCATCCGCTTGCCACTTCATTTACACTGTCGAATTAGCAACAAAGTGCACCGATGGAATCGGGTAATGACGTCCAAGATCCGATCAAGATTGATCGGCACGATGCGGCGGGTAGCACATTTTTTGACGGTCAGGGACCGATCGGAACGGTCAGATTGATATCATACATAGACGATGTCAGCAGAGGCATATTAAATACGCAGAAATTGGAAATGGAAGGACAGAAAGAAGTGGGTATTAATATTAATTGCAGCTTTTTGTCTGTGTCTTCTTCCTTCATTAGTGCGAACCGGCCATCGGATTTTTCATGCATGAGGCTGTGTTTACACCCTACCTAATCGGGAAAGACAAACAAAATGATCTGGGGCGACCAGCGTCCTCTATTTTCTGCATTTGACCAATATTACAGGTGCCTTCCCTGTCTTTATTATTTTTTATTATTATTATTTATCGGATTTTCTGGCTCTTCTTCTTCCCATGCACAAGCGATCAGGGTCTGCAGACTCCTCATTAGCCATACGAACAAACCCATTAAACATTAAGTATTCAGACGGCTCAGACTGGATCATGGATAAGTACGCTGCCGGAAACAACAACCAGGTAGAAGATGCTGCTATCTCCACGGGCATGGTGAAGCATGGTGTTGCAAGCGCAAATCCTGGGGCAAATACTCAACGACCCAAGTCAGCAGTGATTGTTGGCGGAGAGGAGTGCAATGCTGTTCCTAGAACCAATGTCTTTAAACGTCCTGGGAAGCCTGCTAGCCAAAGGTATCGTCATCGGTCACTGTCTTCCAATGCATCTAGTGACTCTATTGGAGTCACTCCTGTGGATGCGGAGAAGCCGGCATTGCCAGTGCCGCCGAAGAGCATGCATCGCAAATGCTCGTCAGATATTCTTTCAGATATTATCAAAAAGAAAAAGGCAGAGAAGGAAAATCTGTCAGCCGAGCGACCAAAGACAGTGATCGATGCTAGCCCCGTTTCTGAAGACTTTGATTTCACTGAGGATCCTCAAGTTCAGCCCGAGTATATGTACAATGTTCCTCAATTGGACAGTCAGTCAGACTACTCTTCTACAACCCCTTCTTTGAACCAAACACAAGATAATTCTCCAGAACTAATGCTTGGGCCACCAACTGACCCAACTACGGTTCAAAAGGATGACTTTTTGTCCTTGGATCTGTCGCATTCTCCTGATCTTGACCTTACCTCGTCCTTCTTGAAATCGTACACAAACATGTCCCTTCCCACACACTACTCGGACCTTCGACCACCTCAGCAGGCTGAGCTCGGCCGAAAAAACACAATTACATCCACCAAAGGATACAAGACCCAGCCGAGCGAAAAGACTTCTGGGGAGGCATTTGAGAGCTATGGCAAGGAAATGAGTCCTCAGATGGAAGACTGTTCACCCATTGTACTGAGTGACCATTTACCACCTAAGAGAGAATCAGTGTTTTATGAAGCCTCAATACTTGAGGAGGAGGACGCGGCTTCTGAGGCCAGCTCTCTACCAGTGAGTGACTCTGGTCAACCTTCCATTAAGAGTCCCACACTATCGTCCAGTGAGGATGAAGGCGACAACGCCTCTACCTGTGTCTCCTCCCACAGTGCAGACGATGAGAAGCAAAAAGAAACTACCAAAGAACCTATTAATGAGCTAACAGAAGACGAAGTGCCAGTAATCGCTCCATTACCGGAGCACAAACGGCTTCCGTTGGACCACGCAGACCGAGGGAGACTGTTTCTCAAGATTTGCGGCGTTAAAGACATCTCACTCCCCGTCGACGAGAGTCGTAACCCTACTTTCCAATTAACTTTGGACAACGGTATTCAATGCGTCACTACTTACCCACTTTCAATGAAAGCTGATTACACTCCTATCGATCAAGAGTTTGAATTGGTCGTTGCTGAGGACCTAAAGCTTATGCTTACTCTGACTGGTCACAAGCAGGACAAAAAGAAGGAGGAGTCCAGACCCGCCACCCCGGAAATAAGTGCTGAAAGCTCTACCACTTCTCTACCTGTGAAGGCTCCTTCGTCTCCAAACAAGAAGAAAAGTCGATTCAATATCTTTACGAGTCCGAAGAAAAGAAGACAGCAACAGGTTCAAAATAACCAACCGTCGGCCACAGCTTCTTCACCTCAGTTGCCGCTAAAGCCAGAGCAGGACCCTTGGGAAAAAGTCACCGGTCCAAAAGGTGAATTTGCACGATGTTACATTATGGAATCACAGGTGGAGAAGGAAATTTATGGCCAGGCACGAACGTTTGCACTACCATGCCTTGCAGAATGGGATTCCAAAAAGCACCGAATTGCAACACTTCAAGTCGTCATGATGTACGTTCCTAAAGTGTACAAACAAGAACCACTACCTCCAAGTCTGTCCAGCTGCCAAAAAGTTATTAACAAAGCACTCAGCGAAGATTCAAAACTCTTATCGCGTTCTGGTTTCCTTAGCCAAGAAGGTGGTGACTGCTCGTACTGGCGTCGAAGATGGTTTGAGCTGAAGGATGGAAAACTGGTCGGCAAGCACGAGGACACTGGCAAAGTTAAACTTGAAATTGACCTGGAAAATGACCCTGAGCTCAAGGTGTTTGAAGACCCAGAGGATGCCAGTCTGTACGGCAAACGGGCATTCAAAATTGTGTACAGTGCTTGTCCACGAGGCATTACCTTCCTATCAGACTCTGAAGAGAGCCGGAACCAATGGCTCTGTGTCATCTTCTCTGTAAGAAGTTGGCTAGGTGTAGTCACGAAGGCATTGAGACAAGAGCAATAAATCCCTACGATAGCCACTTTCATTTGCTTTCATTAAAGATATTTATTCCATTTATAGGGATTCTTTTGTATAATTAATTAATAACGTGGTCGTTTAACTTTGCAATCTGCTAGTCCGAGTACTGTAGTGTTTTTACTTTTCTGGAAAAGTCATTCATCCAAAGTGTAACATTGCTCGAACAAGGTCATTATCAATGGTTCGACAAGTACCACTAACGGAAATCAATTATCATTTATAATATACAATTAGTAAGAGGGACGGAAATTCGGGCCGACTCGACTACGGAAGTCGGGTTTCGCAGAAAGACTTCCTACTTGGGTAATGAAAGTTCAAGTTCTTGTAAGAAGTCGTTTAAGCCAAACTGCAATATCTATGGATGTTTAGCCCGAGAGTCGACTAATTATTATGGAATTGGCCTACTCTTTAGCGTTCGAGTGGTAACTGATGGAAGAGTCTTTTAATATTTGAAATCTGTTCTCGGACCGACAACTGGCCAAAGAGATTGCTCGCCCACGAAGTGCAAAGCCGCGGATCTATTCTTGGCGATTCTAAAATATAAGCTCTGGGGCATGCAAGCAGATTTCAGATAATAATGAAGCTTGAATCTGAAGATACTGGAGGCAATGAAAGGATAGAGGCGTTGGATGGACGTGAACTAGTCGATGGAAACCCGCTAGAGGATGACGAGGCTGAAGAGAAAAAAGAAGCATGGAACGGCAGCAGACGAACAACATTCAAAATCGCTGCAACTTTTTACGGATTTATTGTGTTTGGAATGTTTGATTCGTCGTTAGGAGCATTGCTACCATCTATTGAGAAGTATTATGGCTATTCTTATCTTATAGTTTCGTTGTCCTTTTTGGCACCCTTCACTGGCTATCTTTTTGCAGCCTTACTGAGTGACCACATTCACCGTTGGCTCGGTAGAGGGGGTGCGAGCTCCATGGGAGTTGCTCTTCAACTGGTTTGTTTTATCATTTCGCTCTCTGGACCACCCCCATTTCCATTGTTTGTAGTTGGCTATGGCATTGGTGGGTTTGGTAATGGCACCCTGGAGGCCAGCTGGAACTCGTATCTTGGGGTATTTGATCGTGGAAATGAACTAACTGGTATGCTACACGCCTTTTACGGTCTCGGTGGAATTATATGTCCCACAGTGTTCACGGCCATGATCGATACAGGTTACAGCTGGCATCTTTGTTATGCCGTGCTTGTGGGGATGGGATCTCTTTCATTAATTCTTGTTTCAGCTGCTTTCTTCAAAGACACTCCTGCCGCGTATAGAAAGTCGGTTGCCTTTAGTCGCGATGGTAATGATAACACCAATAGTATTCGGATGGTTGTTGTAAATAAGCTAGTCTGGCTACTTGCTGTGGCGCTGTTCATGTATGTTGGAGCTGAGGTAACTTTAGGGGGATGGATATCCACTTTTATGATCGAAATACGCCACGGAAATGCGGATAAAATGGGCTATGTAACGACGGGCTTTTGGGCAGGTATTACGCTGGGCAGAGTCGTGCTGGGGTTTGTCAATGGTCGGATAAAGAAGGAGGAGCTTTTGGCATCAATATATCTCTCATCAGCCATTCTATTTGTTCTTTTGTTTTGGCTTGTACCAAGTCTGATTCTTAGTGCAATCTGCGCAGGTGTCATTGGCTTCTTTATGGGTCCGCTGTTCCCGATAGTTGTTATTGTTGCAGTGAAGAAACTTCCTCGGTGGCTTCATGTTAGTGGGGTTGGATTTGCATCCGCTCTCGGTGGCGGCGGTGCAGCTATTCTTCCGTTTGTAAACGGTGTTATTGCTGATTCTTATGGTCCACGCATCTTGGGTCCCTTTGCATTCAGTCTTCTTGGTGGCATGTTTCTCATTTGGTTGATTGTGCTGAAATTCTTTTAGAAATAATCAGTAGATGAATGAGCTATAGTTTTATTAACTTTTTCGCTTTGAACTTGCGGGGGGAGTTTATGTCTGTAGAATGTGGAGTACTGTTTCATAGATAATGAAGCGAATTCGTCCTAAAAAAAAAAAAAAAAAAAACTGCGTATGTTCTAAAACCACAAAACTCGGAGTCTCTTTTCTATTTTAGTGATTCATCGAATCGTAGCATGTAGAA
Organism: Blastobotrys persicus; assembly: GCA_030585065.1. Lineage (NCBI taxonomy): Eukaryota > Fungi > Ascomycota > Dipodascomycetes > Dipodascales > Trichomonascaceae > Blastobotrys > Blastobotrys persicus. The sequence goes on from JAJMBO010000035.1 coordinate 65,813, forward strand.
GAAAACAAAGACTCCATCAATAGAGAGAAGCAAAGTTCGTAAACCAACCGCGGGCAAATAGTATATTACAAAATCCAGTTGAGTAGAGCCCGATAAAGCTTTTGGCCATATATTCCGATCGGAATCAGCCTCAACACGGTGAGTCGACAAAAAAAGAGCGTAACAATCGAAACGAGGATACCCAGAAATGGGTTGAGCGAGAAGAAGATGGCTTGGGGTCCGAATAGCACTTCAACAGTCAAGTTACTTGTTAGGAGTACTCCCAAAAGGTCAGCGGTTCCTTGGCATTGATATATTGTTTTCCAGTTGTCACAATCTCCGGTCTCTTCATTCACATGGCATAGTGCTGTGCACATGTTTCCCTCAGCAGCATATTTTTCTAGCATCATCCATACATCGTCTTTTATGAGCCCAGAGGCAAAGTTAGACGCTTCCACGACTTGACCAAAGTAGCTTATGGATAGTATAAATATTGCCAGTGCTACGAGCTTCATTGTTCCTGTTGTTGGTTACGTCGGAGACCGTCCGATGGCTGAAAATTTCAACACTATCAGCGGAAAGCGGAGGAGTAAATATGGGGGTCCCCGGCCTCACGGGACGAATGAAAGGACACGAAGTCCGCATAAAAGCTGATTGCATCAAAGGGTGGAAATTGCTCATCGATGGCCCATCACTAGCATTTTTTATATGCAAGTTTGAGGTGATTCCGAACGACAATGGCAGTTATAGGCAGTACTACTCGGCGGCTTGTGAAACAATTAAACGTATCCTGACCTTCACTAAGGACATTCACATATATTTCGATGGCGCGTTACCAGAAGAGAAACGCCCGTTGAGGTTCCAGAGAAGGCAAGGTTATATCAGTCGGCAAAAATATGAACCAGTGTTTGCGCCACAGCTGTTGTTACAAGTGTTGATAGATCAATTCCCCACAGTACCATACACAATTGTTGCTGATGAAGCTGATACGGCAATTGCTGGCCGAACTGAGAAAGAGCCAATGGAACGTTCAATTGCAATCTTGTCGTCTGATTCTGATTTTTACACATATAAGTTCTCGTCAGCAAATGTCCATTTGATGATCTTATCCAACTGCGACTTCTTGAGCCGTACTCCGGTCATCTATCTGATAAACCTCCAGAAGGTTCGTCATTTGGTCAAACCTAAGGATATGAAAGCAGTACCATCTCTTGTGCCTGACACTGTCCTCGCTCCAACAGAGCTTTTGCACATTCAGGAAATCATCAACAGCTACGTCATATCGGGCTATCTAGGGTCTTATCTTCAGGTACTTAATGAAGAGGTCCAATTTGCGCCTGCTTGGGAAGTTGGACGGTCAATACGAGCTGTTGCATATACCCGATTATTGAGACCCTACGGCGATTTTAGATCCATCAATGAGTTTGCCAGGAGTGGTATGAGATATATTTCAAAGGACCTTCGTCTGTGTGAGGAAGATAATGTCGCTTTGGAACAGAGTCTGTCAACAAAGGACCAACTTGTAGACCTGATTGTCAATGAAATATGCCATTCAACTCGTGGTCCAGGGAGGTCGTACGAAAAGATAGTTCGAAGCTATCTGAACCACGTTTTTTCAAATCCAGACTCAACGGCACCTACCAATAGAACCATTTCATCAGAGCTTATCCAGACGTTTGCAAAGATACAGGCAATGATATATTCTCTGTTATTGCTTCAATCTTCTGGCATACAGCTCCCAATGCCAGTTTGTATCACACACATCGATTGGCCGTCGTTTGTGCTTCAAACATAGGCTGAGGACAAGGGACCTTTTATTTATTAGCACTTGTAGCAAGAGTCAGACTAAGATGAATATATACCAAAAAATAAAATTACATTACCATATTAACCTAGTATTACTTTGGAATATCAGCCTGAGCAGCATCTTGGGCCCTAGCAGCAGCTGCGGCGGCAGGGTCAGTTACTGGAACATTGCCAGCCTGTTGAGTGGTGGTGGCTGCACCAGTGTCGAAGGATCCTGGTGGAACTGGAGGTCCACCGCTGGTCGTGGCCATATTTTGTGGAACAGCATCAGGACCACCTCCAACGGCACCGCCCGCTGGAACAGAGTTGTCTGCAGTGGCCATGTTTTGAGGAACTGCATCAGCAGGACCCATATTTTGTGGAACAGCATCGGGACCACCTCCAACGGCACCCCCCGCTGGAACAGAGTTGTCTGTAGTGGCCATGTTTTGAGGAACTGCATCAGCAGGACCCATATTTTGTGGAACAGCATCGGGACCACCTCCAACAGCACCAGGAGGAACAGAGTTGTCGGCAGTGGCCATGTTTTGTGGAACTGCATCTGGACCACCACCTCCAACGGCACCCGCTGGGACGGCAGACCTATCGGTAGTGGTAGTGGCGGCAGGGACTTGAGAAGGAGCAGAAGCAACTGAAGAATCCCCAACTGGCGCAATAGTAGGGTTAGTTGGAGAGGTGCCCTGCATAGCAGACGGTTCAGCTGCTACTGGAGAAGCACCCTGCATAGCGGAAGGCTCAGTTGCCACTGGAACAGCGGTAACATTACCAGGCTGTGGCTGACCAACGACTGGGGACGCCGATTCTGTTGATGCACCTAGAGGCTCTCGAGAGGTGTCAATAGGAGACGTTGTCTGTTGGGAAGGCACAGCAGCAGCGGTTCCAGCACCGGCAGCAGCAGTTCCAGCACCAGCAGCGGTTCCGGCACCAGCAGCAGCAGTTCCAGCACCAGCAGCAGTAGGAGAAGTGGCTGGGGTAGAAGCGGAAGAAGAGGAGGACTTGCGTGAGGCACCAGCGGCAGCAGAACCAGAATGAGCACCGGTACCAGCAGCTTGCTGGACCATTTCATACCATCTTTCTAGTTCCCCACGGGAGGCGGCCTTGAAGCTGTAGGTGTGCTTTTGTCCGAGAGAGACGCTCTTGCCCTGGGTTTTGCCGGTGATGGTGAACTTGTGCTTACCGGAGTCGGAAGCGGACATCGGCCCCAAAGTACATTCTGGCAAATAAATAGACGATTCTGGGGTTGGATCGGACAGCAGGTTTGAGGACTTGAAGTGGTGGAGGAACTTGGCCGGGGTCAAGACAAAGTATCCCGGCGAGTAGGACTTCATTAGCTTGCCGCTCTTACGTTCCAGGTTGCCCTCGATCAACGGAACGGTAGACTTGTGCTCATGGTTGGAGAAGCTAACGTCGTTGACGGTGCGTTTGACCGAGTCCTCAGTAACCAGGACATCCGGATGGTGTTTGACGAATTGGTTCCACTCGTGGTCGTCCTCGATGTGGCCAAAGGTCTGGGAGATGGACTTGAAGTTTTCGCTGTGAGCGGCGGCATAGCCCGTCTGGACCTGTTCCATCAACGAAGTGGCCTGCTTGATGACCTGGACAATGTGGACCTGGAGGGTTTTGTAGTTCTTTTGTGAGCTGAAGACTGCGTCGCGCTGAACGTTTTCCTTTTGCAATTGGTCCTCAATAGCATAGCGGGTCTGTCGATGGAGGAGGTAGGGATCATTTCGAACGTCAATTTTGTGTTCGTTGGAGAACGAAGACGTGTGTTGACCCAGCGTCTCGACATGCTTCTTCGTGACTGCCTGCGCCTTCTCAATCTCCTTGAGCCCTTTCAAGTTTGTTCCCTTGAGACCCTTGATGTGCTTTTCAATGTCGCCCTTGAGGGTGTCCAATTGAGGGAGCACTGACGACTTGAGCGCCTCCTCGGTTTCGGTGGACTTGTTTAGCAACACATCCGTTCGGGCACGCAGGTTCTTGAAAGCCTCGGAAATGCCGATCTTGTTCTCGTCATTGTCAGCAAACTTGGGCGGGGTGGCCACCACCTTCTTTGCCTTTTCCCAGCCCCCAGTGATGGAATGCTGGACATGGATCTGGGTGTCCAGATACTCTTGCAGCAGACCGACCACCGACTTCCAATGCTCCAAGGCCGGCAGCATCACTGTCGTGGGGTCAGGCGTGGTTGTTTTGAGAATGTCTGGTTTGGCCTCGTCTACCATGGCGGGTGTTCAATATTAGAAATTACCAAAAAGCTATGTAAACAAGAAAAGCAACAAAGCCCTACCGGCTCGTATTTATATGGGCCCGCCCCCTAAATTAAATATCGGTCGATCATTATACCCTTTTCGGCAGTCGTGATCCCTTTCACTAATTCCATCGGCGTGCGCGTTGCGCGGGCAACCGACAATTGTTTGCGCTTGCGTGACTGTCCTCGTGCGAGCTTCTTTGCTCACACACGAGCGACGGCTTTGGCCATCCTGTCTTTGTACATGCCTGTATATCACTGTCGTTTGCCTCCAATTGGTCTGGCATCCTGCTGCCGTCGATCCGTCCGTCCCCTTGTTCCGCCTGTCTGTAGGCACCCGCTTCCTCCATGCGCGTTTTGTCCCGTCAGAGGCGTGCATGCATGCACGTTTTTTTTTTTTTTTTTTTTTTTTTGTTGTTGTTGTGCCAGAAGACGGCATTCGTGAAGTGCGGAGCCGAGCTAGTGTGTCGTAGGCTGTTGTTGTTGTTGCACGAAGTGTATTTGTATGTCGGGCGGCTTACGCTAGATTGTCTATCCACACCGTCGTCGCTGTCTATAGAACACCACTTGTCACACCCCTGCATACATGCGCAGCAGATTAAGCCCCACAGCACAGGTTATCGGAGTAGTGAGTGGTCGGGCCGGTTGGGACGAAAGCAAAACACACGTTAGAGAAAAAGCAACGGTCGGAGTCAAGACGGCGAAGCGAACAGACCCTAACGAGCCAGACATTCATGTCTCGCCAAACGAATAAGCGTTCACTTTGTGGCTACATCGTATTGTATACACAAAGTGTGTCATCATCTAAACACGTAAAGAAAAAGAAGAAGAGAAGAAAAAAAAAAAAAAAAAAACCCGTAGTCAACACGACTCTGCAGCTTGCAGAGTCGTGCTCTTACCCTGACTCACCAACCCTGCTCAAGGAATTGACAACAACGCAGCACATCCACCGCCCACAAAACAAGCCTGAAAGCCAATTGACCAGGAAGCTCAAAACCTACGCAAACAAACACAGAAATAATAACAGCCAATAAATAATAGTAAATAAATAAATAAATAAATAAAAAAAAAAGGAGAACAACTGAGCGCGCGCGGTTTCGGCGCAGCAGCAGAACAGGTTTTGTTGTTGTTTTTTTAGTGGGATTTTTGTTTGCGCGGGCGCGCAAAATTATTACTGCGGGTCCAAATGGTGCGAATGTTGTTGTACAACAGACACAGTATTAAGACTCTGTCACTCTCTCCTTTTCTCGTGTGTTGTTCCCATCCCCAGCTACGCCACACAACAGAGTAACAAAATGGTAGCCCAGTCCACGGATTTGCGCAGAAAGCTTGTGATTGTCGGAGACGGCGCTTGCGGAAAGACGTGTTTGCTAATCGTCTTCTCCAAGGGCACCTTCCCAGAGGTGTACGTGCCCACGGTGTTTGAGAACTACGTATCCGACGTCGAAGTCGACGGGCGACGCGTTGAATTGGCGCTGTGGGATACTGCGGGCCAGGAAGATTACGATCGACTGCGTCCATTGTCGTACCCCGACTCCAATGTGATCCTCATCTGCTTCGCCATAGACTCGCCAGACTCTCTGGACAACGTCCAGGAGAAGTGGATTTCCGAAGTGTTGCACTTTTGCCAGGGCATCCCCATCATCCTTGTCGGCTGCAAGTATGACCTTCGTTTCGACCCCAAGACCATCGAGGAGCTCAGACGCACCTCGCAGCGCCCGGTCACTCCTGAGGAGGGCCAGGCGGTTGCCCAGAAGATTGGGGCGATTAAATATCTCGAGTGCTCCGCCAAGACGCAGGAGGGTGTTCGCGAAGTCTTTGAGCATGCCACCCGGGCCGCGCTCATGGTTAAAGATAAGGAACGCAAGAAGAAGTGTATTCTCGTTTAAACATGATATTTCCTCAAGTAATGTACCTTATAATTTATAGGCATCCTCGCGCGGCGTCGTATAATACAATCGTTTTTCGCTCTTCTACAAAACAAAAAAAAAAAAAAAAAAACACATTATATTTTAACCTAGGATTTTAGTAATCTTACCAATGGCAATCGTCTGACCTTGGTCACGCAGCGTGAATCGGCCCAATTGTGGGTAGTGCTCAAACGTCTCGACGCACACTGGCGACGCCGCTTCTAGAGTGGCAATAATCTTCATGCCCTTCTTTGCAAACGCAGGCGGCTTCTTGGACTTTCTATTAGTACCCTTCTCGAGCTTATGCAACAATTGAGTCAGCGTGACTTCCTCGATAGCCGTGTGCACGTGCATGACGCACGAGAAGCCAGCAGTGACAATTGTCTTGAGCTCGACAATGGCGATCTGAGCTTCAAACTTGGTCACTGTTTGAACTGGGTTTTTGGAACTGGTCAAGACAAATCCAATCTGCACGTCTTCTTCTTCGACTCCCTTGATCCTCAACTTGACTTGTTCGCCACACAGTGCTCCATTCACTTCGGACTCGGACTCGTTGAACACTGTAGAAATCTCCACAGACACACGGTTGGGCATGAGAACCAACTGGTCGCCCTTCTTGACAGCACCAGACTCGATTTTACCTTCCACAATAGTGCCAAGGTCCTTGCCCTTGTTGGACACTGGCAGCATAAATGGCGCACCAATTCGTCGATCGGCAGTCTTGCATCCGTCTAGGTATTCCAGAAGAGATGGTCCGTCGTACCATGGGCAATCCTTCTGGGGCACACGGTCCTTCAGGCCAGCGCCCGTGTATCCAGAAACCGGCATGTAGTAGACGTCATCCTTGCCAAACCCGGTGGCCTTGAGGAACTGTCCCAGCTTGGTCGTACATTCATCATAACGCTCCTTAGACCAGCCCACAGTTGGGTCGTCCATCTTGTTGATAACGACAACCAGCTTGTTGACGCCCTGGGTCTTGGCCAAGATGGCGTGCTCTCTAGTCTGCCCGCCGCGCTCGAAACCGGTCTCGTACTCACCCTTACGAGCAGAAATGACCAAAATACCAATATCTGCCTGGGACGCACCACCAATCATGCTTGGGACATACATCTTGTGTCCTGGGGCGTCGAGGATTGTGTATCGTCTCTTTTCGGTTTCAAAGTATGCTCGTCCAACTTCAACAGTCTTACCTTGATCTCTCTCTTCACGATTGGTGTCCATCACCCACGACAGATACCAACCCTGGCGGCCGGCGTCCTTAGCGTCTCTTTCGTACTTTTCCACTGTTCTCTTGTCCACAGCCCCAGTAAGGTACAAAATGTTACCACCCATAGTGGACTTGCCTGCATCAACGTGGCCCATGAAGATGATGGACATGTGCTCCTTGACGTCACCGCCGCCAAACATATCCTGGACAATCTCCTTGTCCAATTGCTCCTGTTCCTTGGCAAGCTCCTCGGCCGTTTGCTTTGGAGTGTCAGTGCGAGAAGGCGTTTGTGACGGAGTCGCGCTCTTGGACGAAGACGATGCTGCTGCGCCGGGGGTGGCTGATGGCGTGCTGGTCTTTGACGGGCTTTCGTTAGTAGCTGCGGGAGCTGGAGACGATGACGCTTGCTTCTTATCCTCACCGTCGATTTTGGCTTCATTAGATTTTGGCTTGGACTCGCCAATCTTGATTTCAGTCTTTGGCTTTGAATCACCGATCTTGATTTCAGTCTTTGGCTTTGAATCCCCAATTTTGATCTCAGTCTTGGGCTTTGAGTCGCCAATCTTAATTTCAGTCTTCTTTGCGCCGCCACCAATGTTCAACGACTTGCCTGCGGCCTTTGGTGCTGGCGTGAAGGACTTTTTCTGTTTCTGGTATTCCTCCAACGTCAACGTCTTCTCCTCTTCCTGAGGGGGCTGTTGGTACTGACCACCACCATATTGACCGTATGGTTGGCCATAGCCTCCGTAGCCGCCATAGCCGCTATATTGGCCATATGGAGCTCCTCCATATTGACTGTACGGGTTATAATACTGGCCGCTCGGCTGGAAAGTCGACGCACCTGGCTGGAACGAAGGCTGGAAATTGTATTGCCCGTAGCCCTGAGGTCGCTGCTGTTGCTGGCTGATATTAGCCTTCTTTTCAAAATCCTTCGAAAGCTGATCCTGTTGCTGTTGATCCGACATTTCAATCGAAGGCTCTTTTAAGTGTATACTTGTCTCCTTTATGACAACTCCCATTCCTTTTAAAAACTATCGTGAAATTTTTGAGCAACCCTAACCCACGACCCCAAATATTTTTGCTAAAGCAACTTAAATGCCAATTGTGCTTAGTAGGATTAGGATCTGGGTCAATAGACGGTGTGGACAAGTAAACTGGATAGCTCAGTTTGGCTGTTGATGGCGATGGCGATTGTGGTGTTTGAAGAGGAGTGAATGGACCGGCGGTTTATTAATCATTGTAGGAAAGTAAAGTTCTTCTTTTTTCTACTTGCTTTATTCACTTAGACCACGGTAATTGATAAAGAGATAATAGCAGGACCGCAACAGTAGTAACAGAGAGATCGAGCCACCTCGAGAGAATCGGGTATGGGGTATATCGAGCCGCATGCCGGGAGGCGCCGATCGATATATATTTTTGAAGCCGCTAAGGGAGGGTTGCACAGGACCAACTTGTAATGGAAGATCTGTTAGCAAAGGCAAGTATATGATGGCGAAACAGTGATGGGGAAGCTAATAGATAATATGTAGGCTGGGTCACAGGCAGTGACGTTTGCTATTCGGTCAGGGATATCGATTGCTTCAGGGTATGCCATCAAGACTTTGTCCAAATTTTTAGAAAAGCTACCAGAGAATGAGAAGAATTCGTTGGCGGTGACGAGAACACGACTGCAGACCAAGATTATGATAATTACACCTGCGATTGATCTAATTGAGCTGATATCTGCGCGGGGTAACACTTCTTTGGAAAGTACTGTAGAGTTGACACAAGATCTGAAGCATGACATTGATGAATTTGAAAAGAAGGTGGACGAAATCAACGATCATATTGTGCGATTAGGTTCTGAAGGCGGCACTGAGGCCAAAAATAAACGTACTGCACAGGCAGCCCAGCATGTTGAAAGTTACATGAAGGACTTGCTTTTCCGCATAGAAGAAGCCATACCTCTAATTTCCTTAGCATTGACTACGTCTGGTGCGAATTTGTCAGCTCGACTGCCGGAAAGTGTATCTCCGGGTCGCCTACTCCAAGCGGCTAACCATGTTACGACCGCCGATAACGCATTTGTATCAGCGACGAACCGTCGCAAACGTATGATCCAAGTGGGCCCTACGTTCACGTTGACTTTATACACAATCTTTTACGGAACTGCACGAAACCCTCATGCAACCTCCGGAGACATTACGTGGAAGGAGGAGCATCCAAAATGCCAGGTGTCTATTCATCGGGTTCCATCTGGAGATAGACGTCTGGCGTACAAATACCAGCTTACTATTGACGAAGATCTGGACGATGGCCGGTATCATGACGACGAAGAAAAAGCCGAAGGCGGTAGAAGTCGTACAATAGATGTCTCGTCAGTCACGCGCCTGTTTTTCTCTGCATCAGGCAGGCTGCTTGAAATAGAAGAGGCAAAGACACCAGTTTTGGTCCTCAAACTGAACACGGTTTTTGAAAACCAAGGAGACCAGTACAACGATTCAAACGGGCATATCGAATGGTTGGCTTTTGAGCAGCACGAAGACCAGTTGGATGACTGGGTGGAGGAGGAGGAAGAGGGGGAAGAAGAAGAACATGAAGAAGGGGAAGTAGAAGAAAAAGCAAAAGGTGAGGAGAAAGATGATGACGAGGAGGAAGAGCAAGAAGAAGACGTGAAGGAGGCCAAAACGCCTGAAGAAGAAGCCGATTCTGGCCCTGATTTACTCGCAGACAAGCTAGCCGGCCTCTCACTCGGTTCTGAAACCAACGTCCCGTCATTGTCGCTTTTGGAATACATGCTACGACTAACAGCGCTGCAGGCAAACGACCAATCATCCATGTACGATATCCGCGATGAACGGCTCTCTCTCTACCTTAGAGACGAAGGGGCGACTAATGCAGGAACCCGAGACCCGAACGCAACCCCTTCACCCCATCAAATCAACCAAGGCTCGCCAGGATCTTTACATGTCACACAGGCATATAGCCGACGGTATAACCAAAATCGATCAACTTCATCGCCGCGAACACCATCAACGTCAAAGATGGGCTCTAACAGAGCGTCTCCTGCAGCAATACCACTAACCCCCTGGGAGCAGGACCGACTACATAACAACCCAGCCCTGCGTCGTGCCCTGGATATGGATTATGTGGAATCGCCCTTAAAGGGGAGAGCGAAGAAATAAGTCTATAGAGGAACAAAAATGCACCTAGAACGATTGTATTTGACGTAGACATCATTACATACGCTTAATTTTGCTCATGCTTTTGGGGATTAGCATAGTCGAAAGACATGTTCATAACTTCAGGGGGCAGAATCTGGGCAGCAGCCGCGGCGACCTCTGCCGAGGGATCCTCAATTGGGTAATAAGGAGGTCCATTTAGTCCTGGAGGCGACATTTGGTTTCCACAATAGTAATCCAAAAAGTCAACGCCGCCGAACAAGTCGATTTCGGACGACTTTTGCGACAACGGCACCGAAGACGGATTTGACTCCATTATCGGCAAAAAGCTATTAGTACTACTCCCGCCGTATACATCCTGATCGCTCAGATAGCTCGAGGAGGGATTGAACGTCGGAGTGAAGCTAGTGCTGTTGACGCTGCTGCTTGGGTTGTTGACAGGGAATGAGGCCGTGTAATCAGACCCTGGACGAGAACCTTCTATCGAGCTCGTATCATCGGTCAACTGCGGATTTACTGCCATGGGATTTGAAGGCGGCTCTTCAATCGGGACGGGTTGCGGTTTGTAGTATTGCCAGTCGAACATCGGGGGCTGTTCCATGGATGGCGCGGTGATGATAGAGCTATTTGTACTGGCCGTAGACGTCGTGCTGGTTGTGCTCGAAATTGTGGCGTTGCGTGATCGTGTGCGGCCACGCATGGTGGACGACCTTCGAGAGACCAAAGACGTAGTCGACGCAGAGCGCACAGGGCCATCTCTAGAGCTTTCAGCAGTCGCAGGAACAGCCGTAGGCGGATTGGACGCTGTTCTACGCAAACCCGATGCCGTTTTCTTGCGAGCACAAGTACAGAGATCCGCATCCAAATGGCAAGGGCACGTAGAAGCATGCGGCGGGTTTTTGCTACCACAGACGCATTTCGTGTGCAGCTGCTTTGATTTGCGATGCTCTCGACAATGAGCACACTGTGTAGTGGGACGGCCCTTGGGCTTGATCATCGTCAACGGCTGATCAGTATGTTGACAGCTGGTCACTCGATGCCCACGAATACACCTGTCACAGGCATATTTAACACCATCAATAAACACCATGATCTTCAAAAACCCATAAGAAAATCAACAACGAAGTAAAACAAAAGAAGAAGAAAAAAAAAAAAAAAAAAAAGGCTGCTCCTTCCGTCTATAACAACAAATAACCGCTCAAAAAAAGGTTGATGAAAATAATGCCTATCCCAAAGAGAGGGACCGAACTATAGCTTAATAGCCTCCGCTGAATGACGACGACCACGGCGATATAAAATTTTCTCTGTGCTTGTAGGAAGGGGCAGAAGAAGAAGAAGAAAAAATTACGATGTCGTCTCCAAGCCACCCTCCCTCTTCGTGGGTGCTTCACAGCAGTCCCCTTCCCAGTCAGGGTAAGTCCCAACGGTTTCAGAGTCCGATCTTCAGGGACATCGGGCCGCGGTCCGAGTAAGAGAAAAAAGGGGACAATTAGTTTATTAGCGTTAGTTTAATGCAGGGATAGGGCATTTGCCGGGGATGCCAGAGATGAGGGCGTGCGGGTCTATGCGATAAATGTAGGAGATGCGATCGAAGGGGATGATATAGTGGGCAATGACGTCTTTGGATATCAAGATGAGTTGCGATTGAATGTAGTGAGGGTTGATGAAGTGGAATTCGGCGACTTGACAGCGACTTTCGATAACCGGGGCCGTGGGCCATTCTGTGTAGGTGAGTGGAAGCGCATGGTGAAGGTCTTCGGCAATAAACGAGTATTCACCTCGGGGCACGTTTACGTCTCCAGTAAGTTTGATAGCTTCTAAGCGTTCGGATGATGGTTGATGAAAAAGCAAGAATTCGCCACCATGGCTAGAGTAGTCCCCCAGCCAAAGTCCCCTCCAAGGGTGGTTGGATGTAGGAGTTATTAATACATTAGAAAGACGGCTGAATGTCTCTATAGTGTCTCCCATGGCCACTGTCATTGGCGCCCGCGAAAACGAGACCCATTTGCGTAGCCGAAATGCGTCCTGACACCGCCGGGCACACGAGGCCACGGACGATATGGACGATGCAGATGACCCCGACGACGGAGGTGGCGACATTGCGCTGGAAGATGATTGACCCGCTGCCAACTGGGCCGCAGGGCTGTTGGCAGCAGAAGACGATCTAGATCTGACGGTAGAGGGAATAATATGCGGCGGCCACACTGACATGGACGGATGTATTCGATCTGTAGATAGAGACGAAACAGGCACCAGACATGTGAAGACATGACGCTCCTGGTTAATGCAAATTAGGGATCGTTCATCGTCGTATCGTGCCGCAGGACCCAGTTTAACTACGGGCTGCGTTCCATACGAAACAGAGGGCGAAAACATGGGAATGGTGACCATTGTGTTTGCAGATAGCGTGCGTATATTTTCTACTCCTGTCCGTTCCAATAATACTTCATATACTTCAAAGGCGCCCGACTGCGGTGAATAGCGGGACACAATCAACGTTCCAAAGTTTTCTTTATCGCCAAACCAAATGGCCCCTCGCATCCACAAATGGTGGTACAGCCTCGAATACAGGTCATAAAAAGTGTGGAATGGCGTGCAATCGCTAATTCCTATCTGCAGCTCACATAACCGCTTCCACAGACTATCATCTTCTCTAATCAGCCTCCGCAGCTGTCTGCTCGCCCGTCCACAGCACGCCAAGTCCCGTCCGTCCGGCAAATTGCGCAGAATGTCGTATAGAACCTCATTCGGAAGCTCCTCTAGCTTTTTTGGCTCGTTTGCCATTGTTATTCGGCACCACTGACTTGTTCCCACAACCTGTTTTAAAATAGGAGATTGGATACCCTAACCCATAAAATCTTCAACCTGGCTTTTTTATTTATTTATTTTATATATATATATATATAACCAAGCACGAAGCTCTAAAGTTTTCGTAATCCAAAGCTCATAACCTACAGACGTGACTGAGCAAAGCAGGGGCGCGATTATAGAAGGTTTTTTCGCCAGGGTTAGGGTGCGGTGTTGATATCCTTCGGCGTGTGAGAAAGTGGTTTGTGTATCAGCGATAGGGGGATGGAAAACAAGCCGACGGTGAACAACCAGGTTCGGGTGCTGAGCTATAACTGCTGGGGACTAAAGCATGTGTCAAAATTCAGAGAGGCCCGCTTGAAGGGGATTGGGGATCAGCTCCATTCGCAGGGAGAGGATTATGACATTGTCGCCCTGCAGGAGGTGTGGATTGAAGCCGACTTTGAATATATTCGGGATCGGTTATACGGGCATCTTCCGTATGCCAAATACTACTATACTGGGATTATCTCGGGTCCCGGGCTGGCAATATTCTCTCGGTGGCCCATTCTTTCAGCTGAAGTACACCGGTTTGCTCTAAACGGACGACCGTCGGCCTTTTTCAGGGGCGATTGGTTTGTGGGAAAATCGGTCGTCAGCGCTGTGATTAATCACCCACTGCAGAAAATTGAGGTTCTCAATGCTCATCTTCATGCGCCCTATGGCAAGGGCGACGCTGCATACACTTGCCATCGAACCGAGCAAGCGTGGGAGATGGCGCGAATGGCTCGACGAGCAATCAATTGTGGCCATTTTGTGCTGGCAATGGGCGATTTGAATAGTGTACCTGATTCCCTGACATATCGGCTATTTCAAACTGTCGGGGGTTTGTCTGATAGTTGGCTAGATTGTCATGGCATTTGCAATCAGAGGATGGAAGATTTGTCACTCGACGACCAGTTGGTATTGGCAGGAGTCACTTGTGATTCACAATTGAATACATGGAGAGAAAATCGAAGACTAGATGAAGCCAAACGTCTGGACTATATTTTCTATGACAATCGCCTTGCGGATGTGACCAACTCTGAAGTAACCTTCACCGAGAAGCTCACTGGTGTAGGAAGCATGTCTGACCATTTTGCTCTGTCGTCTACTTTTGCTATATCTTCTCAAATCGCAACCGATAAGCCCAAATACGATTCCAACGAGGAATACATAAGGCTATGCGATGACATTCTTACGCTCATCCATGACTACTTACCGACGGCTTATTATCAAAGCTTTTTCCGCAACCTTCACTTTTGGATTTCAGTCGTACTATTGATTGGAATCCTTATCTCTGTCTTTTGGGGCGCTGCTGACAACCGGCCGTATGTGGGCTTTATCTTCATCTTTCTTACAATTCTCATTACGGCGACTGGTCTGACCGACGGATACATGGGGTTCCTGTTTGGTCGCAACGAAAAAAGGGCTCTGAAAGAGTTTGAATCTGAGGTCATAGTCACCAGATGGTTTTACGAAAATAATTATTCTACTAACTAATTTATATATTTGCTAGAAATGTATTGTCAATTCCTGCTTTTTATGTGGGCCACGCCAGTCCGAAGATATAAGGGGGTGTGCCGGCGAGCAAGCCGATCAACAAACATGACTGGAATTGGACTTATTGGAGGGGGCATCTTTATTAAACAATTTCACTTGCCTGCGTTGCTGGAGAATGAGGCAAACATTGTAGCTGTTTATTCCAGATCTACCAAGTCGGCAACATCAGTTGTTGAGGAAATTGAAAAGCTGGGAGGCAAGGAGCTTGCGTCCAAGGTGTCGGTGTATTCAGATGAAAAGGACGAAAAGTTGGATGAATTACTTGGTCGGGATGATATTCAAGGTGTTTTGATCGCGCTTCCAATTCTCGTTCAACCTGACGTTGTCAGAAAGTGTTTGGCCGCCGGGAAACACGTTTTGTGTGAGAAGCCAATTGCTAAGGATTTTGACGAAGCTAAGAAGCTCATCGAAGACTACAAAGCCAAATACGCAGATAAGGGTGTTATTTTTTCCATTGCTGAACAACTTCGTTATGACCGGGCATCAGTAAAGGCTCGTGAGATGGTCCAGAGCGGAAAAATTGGCAAACTGCAAGCAGTTCATGGTCGCGTGTGGAATGCAATGACTACTGACACCGATTGGTACAAGACGGAATGGCGTCAGAATGCTCAATTCCAGGGAGGATTCGTTCTTGACGCCGGTGTGCACGCAATTGCTACCATGAGGTTTGTGAGTGACGCGGAGATCTTGGAGACTGCCAGCTTTACCAGTCAAACAAAAGAGTTTCTCAAGCCAATTGACACGGTCAATGCTGCATTGAAGTTTTCTAATGACATTTTTGGTACATTTAGTATAACCTTTGCAGCCGCCAAACCATGGCAAGAGTTTGTCTACAGCGGTTCTAAAGGTTCCCTGTCGGTCGTTCTCGAAGGTTTTGGAACCTACCATCTCACTTTGGAAGATTCTGAAGGAAAAGTAATTGATAAGGCTACAATCGAGGGGAAGGCTTTGTTTGAAGAAAACAAGGCATTCCTTGAAGCTATTCAAAAGGGAAAGAACGAAAAAGCAGCTAGTGTGGAGGAAGCTATTGCTGATCTTGCCGTCATTGAATCCTTCTGTTCCGGTGGCGGTAAGGTTAAAGCTTTGTAATATTCTTGGGAATATTAAGATATTATATTAAAATAAATACTTGTTCAAATTATTGATGGTCGACAATGACAGAATCGTCTTCTGGAGTTGGTCTATCCTCAGTGACTGGAATCTTTCTCTTTTCAGGAACAGTCTTTGCCACTTTTGGGACTGTGATTTTCAATACTCCGTTATTCATTTTGGCCCTGATGTTTTCCTCATCTATACTTGGATCAGAGGGTATGTAAATAGTTCGCTCAAACTTGCCCAAATTACGTTCGTTAATCTTGAGATACTGTTTGAGCTCCTCGTTTTGCTCAAGACCTTTTGACCCATTTACAACCCCGGAGATTGTCAGAGCACGCTCTTCAGAATCAAAATCAATATTGACGTCTGTGGCGTTGGCCCCGGCCAATGAAAGCACCGCTATATAATTCTCCGGGGTGTCGTAAACGTCAATGGCAGGTGAGATAGTCGAATCAACGCCACTTTCAGAGGAGTATCTATACACGTCTGATCGTGGGGACACTTTTACCGACTCCTTCTTCTTTTGCTGAGGCTTTTGGCAGTAGTCCGGTTCGGACTCAATTGGGTCAAACATGTAAAACAAAGGACTGGAGTAGATCATTGTGAGATTTAGTTTATTGGTATATCCGGGGGGCCAGAGACGTGCCTTTTATAATCATTTTCGGTGGCGGTGGCGATTTGTTCTCGACGGTTCTAGCTTATCTAAATCATTCTACCGCCGCGTCAAATGCGGCTTATCTCCACATTTGCAATTTGGATTAAATAAATGATGTCTTTCGTTCGTATTCCATGGCATTCCAATTAGTAATTGTAGTAATAGGGAGTATGGATTGATAATTATTTACCTAGTCTATGGCATTCCTCAAGGAACCAGCGCACATTTTCCGGGTCCATTCCCGGATGGGTTCCATGGCCAAAGTTGATAATGTAATGCTGCTTTCCCCCACCAAAATCCTGAATCATTTCCTCGACTTTGCGGGTGATAGTCTCCTTGGTACCGTAAATGACGCCTGGGTCTAGGTTGCCCTGTAGGGTGACTCGGCCATTGCTGATTTTACGAGCCTCGACAGGATCGTGAAGCCAGTCCAAGGACACGGTGTCGTATCCAGAGTCACACAAGTCATTGAGGGCATGCCAAGCTCCTTTAGCAAAGACAGTAACAGGGACCTTTTCTAATCCTTTTTCAGCCAGTCTTGCAGGAAGCTTTTGAGCAATTTGACGTAGATACGGTAAGGAGAATTCCTTGTACTCCTTTGGACCCAGCTCACCAGCCCAGGAATCAAAGACTTGTAACATTTGCGCACCAGCCTGTACTTGGAGAGCCAAGAATTCAATGGCAACGTCAGTAATTCGTTGTAAAAGCTGTTTGGACTCTTGAGGATATCTATAAATCCAAGTTTTGACAAATTGGTACAGGCGAGAACCTTTTCCTTCAATCATGTAGACCATCAAAGTCCAAGGAGCTCCACAAAATCCCAACAATGGGACCTGACCGTTGAGCTTCTTTCGGGTCAGGGAAATGGATTTGAACATCCAATCAAGCTCGCCAGCAACGTCAGGGTTCTTGACCAGCTTTTTGTCCAAATCCTCAGGCTGCCTCAATGGGTCGGGGAAGTAGGGGCCACCTTTTTCTTCCATCTTGACTTCCATTCCCATCGCCTGGGGGATGACTAGAATGTCTGAAAAGATGATGGCAGCATCTAGTAAACCTTCAAAATGCTTGATTGGCTGGATGGTAATTTCCGACGCCTTTTCTGCATCTCGGCACACTTCAAAGAAGTCGCTATCTCCCTTGACAGTGTGGTATTCTGGCAAATATCTGCCTGCTTGTCTCTACCATACGGTTAGCCGAGTGCTGTCGATCTTGAGTGGCACATACCATAATCCACATAGGGGGTCGTTCAACCTTTTCGCCTAAAACCATTAGCAGTGATCTTTAAGACTGCACAATAGATCTTACCCCTAGCAGCCCTCAAAATGAGGTCATTTTGTAATGGTGCAAATTCCCCCATGTTACAGAGTTTTTCGAAATCAGAAGGGTTCGGTCCCAACTACCTCTTCCCAGCTGAAGCACTGGTAGCCATGTGCATAAAACTATAAAACATCATTAAGTATTTATTTCCCTAGCTTCTTTGTAAGAATCCTATCAACGATTTTCTCAAGTCTGGAGTCTTCAATTTTTTCGAGAGATTTGGAAATCTGCTTTTCAACGAGCTTTCCCATCAGATCAACTTCAATGTTGACGTAGTCGCCAATTTGCTTTTTGGCAATGACGACCTTTTCTTGAGTAAAGGCAATTAGCATGACAGAGAAGGTGCCTTTGTCATCGTCTACAGCAGTGATTGTTAGAGAAGTTCCGTCGATGGCAATGAAACCCTTTTCAACAATGTACTTGAGCAATTCCTTATCACGAGGCTCAAACGTAAAGGTTACTGCATTTCCATCCGGCGTGGCCTCAACTATTTTGGCAGTAGTGTCGACATGTCCCTGAACAAAGTGGCCGCCAAAGCGAACGTGGCCGGCTACAGCTCGTTCTAAATTCACCTGACTACCTGCTTTAAGATCTCCCAGATTGGTCCGTCGTAAAGTTTCAGGAGCTACTCCAAGCTTGAACTCGGTTTTTGTGAATTCAGTGACTGTCAAGCAAACTCCGTTGACGGCTATACTATCACCTAGATTACAATCTTCAAGGATAGAACCAACGTCAGTAATAGTCAAGGACACTCCGTTTCCGCCACTTTCGGACATATCGAGTGAATTATACTCCTTGACCGTGCCAATCTGTTCGACGATACCCGTAAACATGGTGTTACTTCCAAGGTTAGGAAACGACGGTCATTTTATTAGTGGTGGCCGAACCGAACCTCCCACTCGGAAGGTGCCCGCATCAATACGGCAATTACGTAGGTTTCCGAAAGATTTATTAAAATTATAGCTCAATATACTTTTTGACCTGAACGAGGCCACTCTTCCATTTGGTCCAACTGGTCCACGTTGGAGAGTATTGGAGAATTTCATCATACGCCGGCATTTTGCGGTGCAACTCGCCGTCGACCATAATTTCTTGGTCGTATTCTCCCCAATAACAAGTGACAGTGACCCCCAGGTTTTCATTGCGATCGCCGGTGCCTGAATCATCGTCGTACCAAGAGGGTATCCACTCAAAGCCAACATGAAATTGATTGTTCCAATCCAGCTTCCACATGACGAAATCTTCAATACCGTCCGGGTGTGTGAAGATGTCTGTATCTCCATGTTGCTTCCATCCTTGGGTTACCATTGAATCATGGTGGACTTGAATGACTCTAACAGGCGGGGACGACTTTCTGCCAGGCTTGAAATTAGTAGTGTTAAATTCAAAATAGCATTGGCGGGTGTCTGGGGCAGTGACGATGATTTCTCCATGATTAGGGCCCTTGGCCATGCTTTCATTGGGTCTTTTTTCTACTTGTAACCAATCGCTGTAGTTTGCAGAGCCCACAACCCAGGGTCGTAAGGCGTCGTATGTGCACAGTTCTTGATCATTGCCGGCGTCTTGACAAGTGACATTAGTATTGCGCGACTTTACAGACGGCAGTTGATTCAATATGTCAGAAACATGGCCGTGAGTTCCAACGACATTCATGATTGGACTTGGCTCGGGGGCGTCCAGATCAATCTCTTGATACAATCTTGCTTTCATTGGCGCATCTTTGGTGTATGGGAAAGGGACTAATGAGGTCCAAGCTGAATAGAGAGTGCCAATTAAAATGGCAAGCAGCACAAAAGAGTTGATGCGGTGGACAAAAGGCAAGATGATGAGACCAATAGAGATGGAAAGGACGGCAATAGTTTCACAGAGGAATGAAACTGCACCGATACCTTCAGTTGGAGTTTGATGCATAGCATCGAGGACTACGAGCCCAGTGGAATATATACAATAAACGCTGATTGGGACGACAATCAAGAACTGGATGACCCAGTCGTAGCTGTTTGATCGCTTGACAGCACCGGCAATTGAAAAACGCGGTCTGGAATGTGGCAACAACGAGCTTGTTTCGTCATTTGCGTCCTGTGCTTCCTCGTCTGTTTGACTGATTGGCTCATCTTGGGCATGTGTGACGGCCCAGGGTTTGATGACAAAGAGACCAAGGAATCCAAACAAAATGGCCAAAAGCTGTAGATAATAGATGATGGTGAGGGCCTGCTGCTGGGTTGACTTGATTGTGGCGTACAACAAGAGTGCCCACCAAATGACAAAGCTTTCTAAAAATACAATCAGTTTTTGATCATGAACTGGTTTGGACCACCATGCAACGCTCAAAACAACATAATTGGTCAATACAACCAACCCCATAGTACCAAACAATGGACCGTAAACGTTGGAAACAAAGATGTATGGATTGTTTATCTTAAGCCAAATTACCGACGTTATCCCCACTCCCGTAGAGAGGACTACGGCGAGGATACCGCGTAACCAGCCCCGTTTACCAACGTCCCATGCATTGCCTTTAATTGCCCATACGAATAGCATTAAGATCAGGACTGGGCCAATTACCAAGCCAGCGATATTCCATTTGATTATCGTAGGTAACGCATGCACAGCAAAGAAGCTATCAAAAATGTCAAAAAACACTGCTGGTTGCAAATCATCGGCATCTTGGTCGAAATCAGTTGCATCAGCCATGGAGGTGAGAACTGCAATTGCGCTTGACATCATGTGAGACAAACCGCCAAGGGACGCTGAATGGATGTTGTCATAATGGGTGTGATATAAGGATCGGGATTTGTAAAATGCGATATCCAAGCCACGCATGCCATTATCGGCGAGCACCTTGTAGTCAGTTTGGCTACTTACCAACCCGGACTGGAATCCTTGCTGTAGGATGGAGGAGCCATGAGGATTCGGGGATTTAGCAAAATGCTTGGCAACTCCAAAATCCGTAGCCCTGAACAAGACGGGCCGGCCAAGGGAGCCTGCACCTTCTAAATTGATAAAGTACTTTGTGTCCTTGCTCCATGGATGGTACATGAACGACTCGGCACCCAATAAGCCATACTCCTCGTTATTGTTGAAGTTGAAAATGACTGTGCGCTTTTGCTGGACATTGCGATCAATAAAGTACCTCAATGTGCCTAGCATTGCAGCAATTCCGCCACCGTCATCGGTGGTGCCGTATCCAGTCGTGACACTATCATAATGGGCGGTGATGAGCACGGCGCTCAACGACGGATCGGATCCTTCGATACGGGCTAAGATGTTATTTCCTTCATAATAGACAATATTGCCAGACGCGTCCAAGTCAGGTTGAAAGACTGGTCGTTGTGAAAAGAAGATTGTGCGTGTATCATCGGTTACATTCGTTTTGAGGCGGGCATTGCTCACCGCATCGTTAACGCGACGTAGAATGTAGTCGTGTACGTCATCATTTGCATGAGAATTGTAGGGATGAAAGTTTTTGGATATCACCTGGAGATCTGTCCATGCGTCGTCAATGTATTTTCGTGGATACGCCTTTGAGATCGGGGGGATCTGTGCATCTTGCTGATGCGAAACAGCAGCAATGATCAGGACAAAGGTGACAACGAATAACAAGCTGAAGGGGAACTTTCGAAACGCCAGTACCTTTTGCCTAAACCTCGCCATTCGCGAGACAGGCTCTTCCGTCTCCGTATCGGGCATCGTTGATGGTGTTTCGTCTCTCAACTCCCAATGCTTCCCCACAGTTTTTTATCCTAGATACGAGCCCGCCTTCTGCCTGTCGCCGCCTTTCGCCACCTCTCTGAATTCTACTTGTCTTGACTTGTTTGATCTTGTGGCAGATGCGTTTAAGTGTAACCTTAACGGAACGACGGTGGCAATGGCAATGGCAATGACAGAATGTACACGTTAATTAGTTTATCGAGGTAAGACAATTCTATAATTACAGAATGGGATACAGAATCTTTTCATAACTCTTCTACTAGTTTTATATCAAAAATACTTAACTCTTGTCGTCAGTTGCTCTTGTCGTCCTTACTTGCGGCTGGTTGCTAGTCGAAGGTCTGTGTGCGCGCTGGGAGTATTAAAAAAAAAAAAATCGGAGCTCTTGAAAGATTAATAATCGTCTGTTTGCAATGAGTGCCTCGGAGGAAAATTTTAACAAGGAGGAGTTTATTGACGAGGACCAAATTGGAGAGGTTGTGGAGGAGCAGGGTGAAGAGCCAATGTCTGAAGATGAAGAGGAACAAAGAGAAGATAATCAGAATGTCTTAGAGATCGACATGTCCAATAACTCGTATTCTTTCTTTGAGTCTCACACGAATCCAAATCCTGACGATGAGTCCAATGACCAGCCATATTGTGTGACTTTGATTGAATCACACCCCACACTGCCAATGGTGGTAACAGGTGGTACCGACAACATGGCGTACTTGTGGACGACGCACAAATCACCGGCCACTACGGTAGCGCAATTGAAGGGACATACTGAGAGTGTTGTTGCAGGCGGATTTACATCTGATGGCAATTACGTCGTAACAGGCGATATGACAGGTCAAGTTCGAATTTGGCGGTCGCGAAAGAAGGGAGAAATGTGGGAATTTTTCGATACAGTTCAAGAGATTGAGGAAGTAGTATGGATTACAATGCATCCAAAGCAAAACATTTTTGCGGTCGGAGCTAGTGATGGATCAGTGTGGGTGTATGCGGTTGAACCGCAGTTGAGCAACATAGCAGTTTTGAATGCACATTCGGCAACTACCAATAATGGAATCTTTGTCAATGTGGATGATATGGACAATTTGTCGCTTGTTACTGTGGCGGATGATTTTAGCATTATTCACTGGGACGTGTATGCGAGCAAGCCAAAGTACACACTTGAAGATAAGGCGTTGTATGGCGAGCATGCTTGGATTTCAGTGTCACTGTCTCCAACTGGCAAGACATTTGCAGCTGGTGCAAGTGATGGTGTGCTGGTGATTGTTAATGTGGATAATGGCAACGTGCTTAATAGAATTAGTACGGCAGCAGAATCGCTGGAGATGGAGAGCCGCAGTATAGAAAGTATCACATGGTCTGACAGCAGCAAGCTTTTGGCTATTGGAAATGTTGCAGGAGAGATTCAGCTTTATGATCTTGGGACGTGGAAAGTTCGAAAAACGCTCAAAGTTGAGGAGGCAATTACTAAACTACAATTTATTCCTGGTACTCCATTACTTGTAAGCAGTAGTTATGATGGTCTATTGGTCAAATGGAATGTTTTGACTGGAGAGCGAAAATGGACTTCTCAGGGTCATAATGCAGGAATTCTTGGATTTGCTGTTCAAGAAAAAGGTACTCGGCTCATTTCCGGAGATGATGAAGGAGTGTGTTTGGTTTTTGATACCGAGCAGCCTCAACAAGAACAAAAGACGCAAGTAATTCAATAATTTAATATATTCGTAGAGCAAGAGCTGGATCGGACGTAAGTCTGCCGAAACGGGTGTTGGGAATTTAACCGGCGTCGGTAGCCAGCGATCCGATACCCCTGAGGCGGGGTATAAATTAAGCGTGCGGGACAGCAACGTTAAACTCAAACTGAAATCTTGTGAAAAATGTCGATGAGCGTAGAGGACTGTCAAAAAGACCGGGAAGGATTCCCCCGGCCATTCCCAAATACTCCATCCAATGTGATGGAGCAGTTTAACATGAGAGGAAAAGTTGCAGTAGTTACTGGTGCAGCTGACGGAATCGGGTATGCGGTAGCAGAGGGAATGGCCGAAGCGGGGTCTAATGTGGCTCTTTTGTACAATTCGTAAGTACCACAAAACCCTCTGATATGGTTAACTAACTTAATAGGAATGATGTGGCAGTGACCAGGGCAAAAGAGCTGGCGCAGGTACATGGTATCAAGGCTTTGGCTTATCAGGTGGATAGTGAGTTGAACAAATTCTCCAGGGGGACAGCGCTAATTAGTTTAGTCTCGGATAGTGAAAGAGTCAAAAGTACCATTGATAAGATTGTTGAAGACTTTGAAAAGATCGATGTGTTTGTTGCGAATGCAGGTAAGGAGATTTGACTGGTTAATAAAGGAGTGACTAACTGGCTAGGGATGTCAATTTCAAAGCCCATTTTGGAGCAGACGTTGGAGGAATACCATAAACAGGTTTCAGTGAATGGTGAGTGGCAAGGATGATATGTGCATTCAATATTAACATGGTTAGTTAATGGGGTTGTGTACTGCTCCAAGTACGTTGGCGAAGTGTTTAAGCGACAGGGAAAGGGTAATTTGATCATTACCTCGAGCATGAGTGCTCATATTGTCAACGTTCCAGTGGACCAGCCAGTATACAACGGCACAAAGGCGTTTGTTACTCATTTTGGCAAGTCGCTTGCTCGCGAATGGAGAGACTTTGCTCGAGTAAACATTGTTTCCCCAGGATTTTTTGACACAAAGATGGGAGCCGGACCAGAATCGGTTAGAGAAGCTTATCGTATGACATCTCTTGGACGCCAAGGACACACCAAAGAGATTAAGGGCCTATATCTTTATCTGGCCAGTGACTCTTCGACATATATGACCGGGAGTGACCTACTCATCGATGGCGGTTATACTCTTCCTTAGATAACATAGATGAATAGATTTTGAGTCTTTGGATCCGGGCGGGTTATTCATCGGAGATGATGAGAGCCTTGCCATTATAGCCCCAGAGTGCATTACTGTACATGGTACGTTGTTTAAAGCTTTTTAATGGCTGACACAATAGGTTATATGTTGATCTTGCATCTGTCTAACAGGCCTGATTATCAAACTGACTGATAACATTGAGACAGTTGCACATAAGATTGATGGTCGGCCTAACCGGGCATTGGTTGCTACAGCCTCGCCCAGATCTGAACTTGAATCGATCATTAGTCTGCCTTGTGACCGTGACCCAAGGGTTTACGCTGACCCGTGGAGTGCAGTGGAGGAATTGGGAATGTGCTACTTGGAGAGAGTATATTCCGAGGATTCACACCTCATATGCATGTAACGTGGATCTCATGTCCTGTAAAGGAGCTGTCGAGCAGAAGCAAAGTGACTTCACATTGGTTTAGTCCAAACTCAAGCGACATACGATAATGAGTTGGCCACAGCAATGAAGAGATGTGACCAAGGACGGACAAGCAAACATCCCTGTTTTCCCCCGCAGGTTTCATGCAACCATCTTACAAGGTCATTATATAATAATAATAATCAATTTACCTCTGAGTATATACACGTATGAATAACAAATATAAATAAGTTACATTAAGTAGGAGAGCTCTCATATTGGTCTGTTTTAAAGGTAGTTCTATACTTGGATAAAATATTCAACTCCTCGCCAGTATGGTCTCTGTTGAGGAGATGAGTTTTATATGGGAGAGGCGGTTAGAATGGGTATATTGATCGATTGTAATTTGCTATTTCTACCATCACCATTCACAACTTGAGATGATGAGGTGACCGGCATTCGGATCATCCATAGTGCATTAGAGATGAAGACGCCTTGTCGCTTGCTCTGAAGAGGCATATCTGAGATCTATTTATGTAAGGATAGTTCTGGGACGGCGATAAAGTAAAGATGTGGTAGCTTCTGTTCTAGAGGAATTGCCGAGTACAGCCAGGAATAGGAGCGGTCGGGGCGGTAGAGAAAAAATACCCTTAAGATTGTATTCTTCTTACTGTATATCATGTATGTGTATACATATTTTGTTGCAAATAAGCATCTTTGACATTTTCATACTGGAGATTGTTACACTGGATATGTAGGGGGAGTGTGTTTGTTCTAAGGCAACAGTGTCTGCAAATGAAATGATGGCCACTTTCTACTTCTCTATATGGTATGTACATCGCTATAAGCTTGTTAATATCTTAGTTTCTAGTAAACTGAATCCAGAAATAGAGGGTAGAGTGGAATCGTTATTAAGACACCTGTTCTTTTTTTCTGTTATATTTTATTTTAGTTTCTATTCTAGCAATCCTTTCTTTTATTCTGTTATACTAGTACCAAACTGATATATGAATCACTGTATAATGGGGGTTACAAAGCTATAATAACCCTATTAAGAAAGCGATTGAGTAAGAGATGCAGATTTCTGGAAATAGTATGGATACTTTCTGCCATCAGGGCCACGATCGGGCCTAGTTTCCATTAGCTGCCAGGGCCCTCCCTTTCATCCAACCCAGCTCAGTCTAAGCTAGTAGTAAACTGAGTAGGCTGCTCCATATGTATCTGAGCGAGCTGGAGGGTATCTATATTTTCAACCAGCTTGTATACTTAAAACAGTTGAAACGACTGCTTTCTTTCCTTCAAATGAGCGTAGCTGTCTATAGTACAGAGATATCAATTGTCCCGGCAACGATAAGCCTAACTACGGCTTCTGATAGATCACGCAAACCGAGGCTCTTAGAAGAGATAAGGTCAAATTCTTAAGGTTATAGAGCTATAGGGTCATTGAGATCAATGTCAAATTTTCCGCCGATCAAAAAAAAAAAAAAAAAA
>JAJMBO010000036.1:0-91404 GCA_030585065.1 Blastobotrys persicus
GGCTCACCAGGCTCACCAGGCTCACCAGGCTCTCCAGGCTCACCAGGCTCACCAGGCTCTCCAGGCTCTCCAGGCTCTCCAGGCTCTCCAGGCTCTCCAGGAAACGGAGGAAACGGAGGAAACGGAGGAAACGGCGGCAATGGTGGTAACGGAGGCAACGGTGGTAATGGATCATCAAGCTCCCCAAGCTCCCCAGGAAACGGAGGAAACGGAGGAAATGGTGGAAACGGTGGTAACGGCGGAAATGGAGGCAATGGATCACCAAGCTCCCCAGGCTCACCAGGAAACGGAGGCAATGGAGGTAACGGCGGTAATGGAGGCAACAGATCACCAGGCTCATCAAGCTCCCCAAGCTCCCCAGGTACTCCAGGAAACGGAGGTAACGGTGGAAACGGTGGTAATGGAGGCAACGGATCACCAGGCTCCCCAGGAAACGGAGGCAATGGAGGTAACGGGGGTAACGGTGGAAATGGATCACCAAGCTCCCCAGGCTCTTCAGGAAACGGAGGCAATGGTGGAAACGGTGGTAACGGTGGTAATGGAGGCAATGGATCACCAAGCTCTCCAGGCACTCCAGGCGCCCCAGGAAACGGAGGTAACGGTGGAAATGGCGGAAACGGTGGTAATGGAGGTAACGGATCACTAGGCACTCCAGGAAATGGTGGAAACGGTGGAAATGGTGGAAATGGTGGAAATGGTGGAAATGGTGGAAATGGTGGAAATGGTGGAAACGGTGGTAATGGTGGTAACGGGGGCAATGGTGGAAACGGGGGTCCTTCGTTCCCTGAGAAACCTAACTCTCCTCAGTCTCCAAAGACCTGTGAAACAGCGACTGTGACAATCATACCTCCATATACCCTCCCCGCACAAACTATTCCAGCATCGTACAAGGAGCCGACAGTTATTCCAGGCACAACTGTTACACCTGTAATCATTCCAGGTACTACTATTTTGCCAACAGTAATTCCTGGAACCACGCTCCCAGGTACAACCAAGGAACCACACACTGTATCTGAGCGAACAATCCCAGCAATCACCATCCCAGGGTACACCATCCCAGGACGTAGTAAACCTGGAACAGTTGTCCCTGGCTACACAATTCCAGAAATTACAATCCCCGGGACCACTGTCCATCCAGTAACCATCACAGGAGCAACACTGACCGTCACCAACACTGCATCAATGAAAACAATACCCCCCACAACCATTCCAGGAACCCAAATCGGAAGCATCACCATCCCAGATGTCACCCTTCCAGGAATGACCGTCCCTGATTTTAGTGAAACCGGCGCTGGCGTTCCCGGAGAGACGATCCCTGGGATGACTATTCCGGGAACAACAATTCCTGCAGTTACTGTGACGGCTGAACCCCAGCCGACATGGCCAGTGTATACCAACGGCACGCTTCCACCTCGAAACAGTACCCAATTTATGAACAAAACGTCATTAGCTTCGCGAACCATTGAAACTAGTTCAGTTCCATTGTCTCAAACTCTCAATGAACAGAGTGTAGAATCTATGCCAACATCTATTCCGACAGACCTTCCTCCCACAGAGACCTGCGCATCATATGGAAACAACCAAACACCGGAGCAAGTCGCCGGAAGCTGCATCAAAGGCTGTCTTAAAGATTTTGATTTTTGCACTCGCAAGCGAAATTGGGATCCAGCTGCCCGCGCCAAGTGCCTCTCACTGCTCTCTGAGTGCCAGTGCAACAACGGAGATTCTACGTCGTGCACCCTCAACAATGTGATTCCATTCTAGACAAGTTATTATTAGGTGTTTTTTGTATTAATCATATCCAATATATAATGTTATTCTATGACAAGAATCCCATCAATCCTTGAGAAAATGTCGTGAAGCGGCGTTGGGAGGTGTTAGTGGTTGAGCGCGGCTGGCGCGTTATCAGTGTTTAAAGACTGGGGGGCAAGTTCTGTTGGGACAGAGCAAGCGAGTGTTAGTTATCAATGAGATTGTTGAGTGTGTTTGTTGCATTTGTAGGGGCTGTCGCTGGATTTGAAGGCTTTAAGGTGCAGAATCCTTTTGATTTGGAGCCTTTAAGAGGAGATGGAGACCCAGTCCCAGGCGAGTCGCCGTTTACGCAGTGTGATTCGGAACTGCCCAGGCTTTTAGATATTGAGTACATCAATGTTGATCCTAATCCTCCAGAGAAGGGCAAGAACCTGACTATTGAAGCCTCTGGAATGTTGAAAGAGCAGGTTGAGGAAGGTGCTTATGTGGAGGTAGACGTCCGCTATGGCTACATTCGACTTGTGAACGAGAAGTTCGACTTGTGTGAGCAGATTGGGCATGTGGACATGAAATGTCCGTTAGAGGAGGGTCCGCAGACTATCAAGAAGGTGGTAGAATTGCCCAAGGAAATCCCGCCAGGTAGATACATGGTCAATGCTCGCGCCTTTACCAAGGATTCTGAGCTTATTACGTGCCTGAGTGCGGTTGTTGATTTCCCTATTGTGTTTTAGAGGAGTTGTATTATTATTAGTATTCTTTTCTCTCGCTAAGAATGGTTAGATTTTTGTTTTCAAATTACTACATGAGTGGGTTTCAGAAATTACTCTAGTGTAAAGTTAATTGATTCTAATGCACAATACAAGGAGCAAACGCAACGTTATTGATACGAAAGGGCGAAGGAGTTGGTTATGGGGTGAGCAGTGTATAGGGGTCTAGAGAACACTGAAATGTTTATTCAACTATAATGTTAAATGGCAGTTAGTGTGTTACAATGTTACCGTCTCGTCATCAATACTCATCTATATCATGCATTTTGAAAGGTGTCCATGTTCAGTGATTAACGAGCGGAGTGTTGGAATCCACAGATTCTCGGTTAGCTTCGTTGCTGTAGATGGCAGCAGCTCTTCGCAAGAGTTCTTCCCGCTCTTCAGCAGTGTACTGATCGGCAATGTGGACCCGTTTCTTCTGCCAACTGGTAGGGATCAAAGGCAGATAGCCGTGACGCTCTCGGTAGGCCATAGAGAAGATCATGCAAATTACGAATGCCCAGTAGAGATTATACGAGATGACGGAACCGTAGGTTGCTGAGTTTTGCCAACCCAGCACTGCATTAAAGATCATCCATGGTCCATCAGTCTGGGAGTTGCAGCAATTGACATGCCAGACAGACTTGGTAATGTCGTATGAGCCTGGTCCCGAGCCCATTTCGCTGACGTCCTGTCCAACGCGGTTGATGAACTGTTGGAGCTCGATAAACCAAACGCCTCGAGAAAAGAGTCCAGCAGCCACTAGATAAAGGAAACATGTAGACCCGATGAGGAAGTATTGAATGGACACCTTGTTTCCGGATGTGTACATGAGCCAACCCACGGCTCCACCCAATGCGAGCGCAGCGATTGCCGCCAAAGGGAACGAGCTTGCAGGCTCGTTAATTCCAATTCCACCTAGGAAAATCACTGCTTCAAGACCTTCTCGCAAAGTTGTAACCAGCGGAAGAACCGCCATCGCATATCGCTTACTGAGAGCTCGAAGCCCCCAGCCGCCTTTGCCTTGATGGGTCTCAATGATGATATGAGCAAGCTTGATTCGCCACTTCTCCTTCATTTTGTTCAAACGAAGCATGGCCAGCCCCATGATCGTGATCATGACTGAGGCGATGATGGAAAAGGTGGCTTCCCAGAGCTTCTCAGTGGCATTCCACAGGTCCTTGCCGAGATAATAAAATGCAAAAATGAAGGTCGCGCCTACAACTAGACAAATGGCCAAGCCGAGCAAAGCACCCACCCATATCTGCACTTGCAGCCGTCGTTTTACCGAGTCGTTACCATGAGTCCCGAACCCCTGATGAAGAAAGGCAAGAAGAACGGACACGATCACAGCTGTCTCCATCGTCTCGCGGAACATGATGAAAAACACCTGCACTGAAAACCAGTCCTCGAAAGCCATGGTTGCAGAGGTTGTTAAGTCCGGGAAATATTACGAAGTTGATTGTCGGAGGCTTTTTTTTTTTAATTATGTCCACACGGCCGCCGACCCGAAAATCTGATTAGATTTATTATTTCCCTTCCGGGTAGGCTTTTTGCCGATCCGCACCGCGCATCATTTGACATGGCCGTTTCGGGACCTTAAAGGTGTTTGACGGTGGCGAAGGGAGCAGAAATGAATTACGAGTGAATAAGGCCTTTTGCGTGTTGGGGTTGGCGGTAGAGAAGGGAGAAGTGGATTATGAATGAATAAGTGTTGGGGTTTTGGCGGTAGAATGGATTACGAATGAATAAAAAAAATAGCCCTACTAAGTGTACGGTAGCGAAGGACAGTAGAAAGAATTACGAAATAATACCTTTGTAAGAGTAACTAGGAGTGGTAGAAAGTAGTAATCAGTTAGGGTTTAAGAGTAGGTTCAATACAGTA
The DNA here is from genome assembly GCA_030585065.1 of Blastobotrys persicus. Taxonomy (NCBI): domain Eukaryota; kingdom Fungi; phylum Ascomycota; class Dipodascomycetes; order Dipodascales; family Trichomonascaceae; genus Blastobotrys; species Blastobotrys persicus. The sequence goes on from JAJMBO010000036.1 coordinate 4,384, forward strand.
AGTTCATTAAAGGTACATAAATCTATTGTCGTAAAATCATGAATCTTACCAAGCATAAGTGCCTGGTTCTGGGCCAAAGTAGCCCTTTTCAGGGATGGGCTTCAGAGAAGTTTGGTAGAAGCCACCGTCCACTCCGTTGTAGACCACGTTGTTCCCCCACCAGTTGATGGGCTTTGGATGGTACTGGACGGCAAAGAAAATGATAATGGCACAGAGGGCAATACCAGCAGAGAAGCCTGCGGAAAGCACGAAAGTGTACCGTTCATACCACATCTTGTATCTCTTGCGGATGTGGAGATTGAAGAGTGCACCCACGTACAAGGCCGGAGTGTAGTAGGTCAGATTGTATGGAGCATAAGACACCATTCCAAAGAGCACAATTAGTGGGTTGACGATGCGGAGAAGAGATTTTGGTCGATACTTTTTGATCAGCCAGAATGGGATAGGGATCGCAGCACCGATGAGGAAACAGTATTGGAGCACCGGGTACATGTTGAGGAACACTCGTTTGGGCCCAATGACCCCCCAAATGATGGATGCAGAGAAGTACGTGGTTTCGGTTGGACATGTAAACTTGTTTGGCTGATCTGGAGTGCAGATGTCTGGGTAGTTTGAGATTTGCCAATTAACTACTCCAATGATCACAATCGCTTGGATGAGCGTCGCCAGGATCTGTGCCTTAAAGGTCGCCCGCGGAGGGATCTTGGCATAATGGGCAAGCTTCTGGTTGGACAGGAAGCTAATGGCTTGAACGTTTGTGTTTAGACCAAAAGCCTTGATTGTCATCATGGCCACGCCGCGTCCAGGAACAGCATAGCCAGCAATCAGTTCAGTCAGCACGTTCAAGTTGATCATGAGCCCCGCTGTGGAAGCCACGAGCCCGACGGGAATAATAAATAGTAACGAAAGACCCAGGGCAAAGAAGATGCCCCAGACAGGAGTCTCAGTGGGGTAGATTTCGACACAGACAATGGCCAGAACAAGAGAAATGACCAAGACAATGAGATACCAGAAAAGTGGCACCTCCTTGTAGGCCTGCATCATTTTGCAATGGGCATCATCGAACGACGAAATCATGCGGCCCTGGTTGCGGATCATTTTCCACACGTCCACACAGCCCTTTTTGATCTCCCTCCAGTGGCTGAGGCCAGCATCAACAATCAGGGCCGGATACAGGGCAAAGTACGCGCCATAAACAACCAGGTTGGCGGCAGTGTAAAAGGGCGGAGAGTACTTTTCATACTTCTCCTTATCTATGACACCGTTGGTGAGAATCTGCTTGACGGCATACGATTTGCCAGTGTTGTCAAACACCACGTTGCTGTTGATCGGCAGATAGGCTGTGTGGTACATGTTGCTCCAGTACACGGCAGGGATGATGACAGCACCGGCAAACAGGCAGCCCATAAACGTGCTCAGGTTGGCGAACCACGGGGTGTAGAGCGGGGGCACCATGGAACTGACAATGTTCCAGTCAAAGGTTGGAAACGGATTGATCCCCAGACCGGAGATGGAGCCCGTGATGGCGGCCAAGTTGAAGTTTTTGGGGTCGATCCACGTCATCCAGTTGAAGGTGGACAATGCATTGAAGAGGTAGGTGGGCAGCCAGAAGTAGGCAAACATGCCGATGAAACAGTAGACGAAGAATCGATATCGGGAGATAGTCCAGCCATTGGCCGACAGCTTTGTGGGTTCGGGCTTTAATAGTGCTCGGTTTAATGCAAGGGTGGGGAAGTTTGTGGGCCAGATGCGTTCGATAGGATATATCAGTATGGATGGCATAAGACCGGCCAGGCCAAATCCGATAAACTGAGTAGACAGGATTAACAGAAATTGGTAGCCGGCTGTGGCCCACGTGTTGTTGTAGAACATTTTGAGCTTCTGGACGAAGATCTGGTTATCGACGTACGCCAGCTGGCCGGTAATGCCGAACATGACCGTGGCCAGGGTCTGTTCCTTGTATGTCCATGGACCGGGGTTCAGCGAATACTCCCTCTTGCCGATGCGAACCCGCCAATCTGGCAGATACTCTAAAGCCCGCCCACACGGATACACCAGCAGCTGCAGCAAGCTGGGGAAAACCATGATAGGCGGTTGTCTAGGTTCGAAAAACTGGTTGACCCCTGTAGAGATGATCACCCAAATGGATCCCAGCAAGTAGGCCCGAAAGCTCTCGGCCAGCTCGGTGGGATCATCGGTGGGATCGCTAATGGAGCGAACCTCTGTGTATGGCGCGTGGTGCTGGATCAGTGCCGCCTGGACCTTGAGATTGTGAACCTTGTTCTTTTGGTTGTCGGCGGGGTCGATCAGCTTCTCTAGCATGGTCAGGTTCTCTCGGGGGAAGTTTGGATCATCCACGTGAGTCTGGAGCGAGTTTTGAATGATTCTTTCCGACTCCTCGGCTGTCAGGTCGCCTATTCTATTTACCAGGATGTCCAGATCCGACTCGGTCACGTCCAGCTTGTCGTCGGTCAGGTCCTTACACATGCGCAGAGCCAGCTCGTCCTTCTTGTTCTGTGACAGTTCGAAATAGTGATCTGGCCCTGCGTTGAACGTAGTCTGGGCAATCCCTTGAGAGCTTTCGATACTGTCCATACGGTGCAACCGAGAGTCTGCCGTACTTAGACTCGTAATCGAGTCTTCCCTAATAGGCACTCTCTTCATAGTTGTATGGTAGAGAAGAAGCAAGCAGAAAAAAAAAAAAAAAAGTTGATGCAACAGTAAGGGGAAACAAGACGAAGGGGGGAAGCCTTGTTTTATTAAATAAAAAAGTGTCAAACAGCGTAGGCACATACGTCTATACCGCGGCTTGCATCCAGGCTGGTCCATCCGATTATTTTCTTTTGCGACATGACGTCGATCCCCAGACATCCTGTGAACCAACCATATAATACAACCACAACCCCGCCAGGCGTAGCAAAACGGGAAACGTTTTTTTATCCCTGCGTGACGCAAATATCAGCTGCTCCCTCTCGATTAACCGTCCATCGGCTGTAATCCCTACCTCTCAAGCAATGAATTGACCGGGGTTTGTTCGCTTGACAAGCTTATGCATGGGCCAGACAGGCACCACCGGAATACTAAGCACAGGAGTGGTCCGTGTGAGACATTGTGTTAGACCCAATTGTGCGGACATAAAAAGAAATATAGGCAAAAAGTCCGACAAAAAAAACAAAAAAATAGAAACAAAAGCGAGGCGGAAGTGCAAATTTCGTCTGAACATCAAACAAGTCGTCCAAACAATTAGATAGAAACACCCTCCTACCGTATTTCGCCCCAGCTTTGAACGTCCCGCACCCCTTTTTTAAAAAATTTTGACATCGCGCGTACATCCAGCGCGCGCAAGCAAGAGAGTGATTGCGTATGATAGCCATCGCAACTGCCACAACCGAAGTGACTGGAGTTTCGGTCGATGATCACACTTCCGAACACATCTACTACCCAAACCGCCCGCCCTGTCTAGGTAGGGGGTCCAATCGGGATTTTATTTTATATAAAGAAACAAAGACACCCTCTCCTGCCTCTGCTAACCCCGGTCCGATCGCTCTCGTATTTTTCCCCCGCTGGGTGTTTTCTTTTTGTCCCAACTCGCGGCGCGCGCGTGAAACTGCATGAATAACCCGTCACCAATAACATAATGGGCTTGTTGGCGTATAATGACGGGCTTGTTTAATTGGTTGAAAGGGTCTTGTAATGTGTAGTGTAAGTCGTTTGAACAGTCAATTTCTATCTATGGCTCTATCTATTTAGCGGAACACTTAAAGTCGCCCTTGGACAGGGATGGTGGAAGCTCCTTGGTGCCCCAGTCCGAATGAGGGTTGGATCCCATTTCTAGCTCGAGATGGCCGCCCTCGGTGAAGAAGGAGTGGGTGAGATAAGCTTTGTTGTACTCCTTGCCGTTGAGCTTGGCTGACTGGATGTACCTGTTCTTGTCCGACAGGTGCTTGGCACTGATCTTAGCCTTCTTGCCTGTCTCTGGGTTGGTGATGGATGACTCTGGGACGAAGGGCGAAGTGATCAAGTACATGTCCTGGCCGGCGTTTGGATACACACCCATCATGTTGAACACGATAAACGCGCCCATGGCACCGCTGTCGTCATTGTCTGGGAGACCGCTGATGGTGGCATTGAACACGTTCGGAATGAACTCGCGCATTCGGTCGGCAACAATGTATGGCTTGCCTGCGTAGTGGGCAATGTACATACACATCCATCCAATCTCGTCGCCGACGTCCTGGAAGTCGGAGTGGAAGAAGGTGTCTAGACGCTTCTCAACCGCATCCGGTCCGCCAATCATGTCAATTAGGTGGGCAAAATCGTGGGCTGCGAGAAGAGAATAAGTCCACGAAGCCGCCTCGTAGAACTCGCCGCCGTCAGGGTTGAGGTAGCACGAAGTGTGGTTCAGGGCTGGCGAGCAGAATCGTGGGTCCACGTCGAACCAGGTGCCGTTGGCAAATCTGGGCTGGATGAATCCCTTGTGGCCAGCGCTCTCCGTCTCATTGTTCCACAGATTTTCCCAGTACGTAGACCGTTCCTGGTACTTCTTGCAGTCGTCCTCCTTGCCCAGGCCGCTGGCAACCAGCGAGATGCAGAAGTCATTGTACGCATACTCCACAGTACGCGAGCCACTTCGGGTCTGCAGCCCGTTGCCCTGAATGTCAAAGTCATGGTAAGGAATGTAATGAAGCTTCTTCCACGACTCAAGACCGCCACGCCCTTCGACGTCCCAGTCAGCAGGCTCGATCTCGGCATCCTTGACCATGGCCTTATACGCCTTTTCCCAGTCAATGGTGTCCTTGCCAATGCCCTTGGTGTAGGCGTCAGCCAGCGCATTGTCGCCATTGGACCCACCCTGGGTGAATCCCTTGTTGTGGGTCATTCGGCAGTCTGGCAAATACCCGTCATTCTCGTAGATGTCCAGCATAGATCGGATCATCTCCTCCTCGGCGTCGGGAGCAGTGACTGCCAACAGAGGGAACGACGTGCGGAAGGTGTCCCAGATACAGTAGAAGGACGAATACGACGGCTCGTCAGACTCCCACAGCGGGTTCTCGTCCGTGTAGTTTTGTGGACCGAGGAACGACCGGTACAGCGACGAGTAGAACAAGGTCAAGTCAGTCTTGTTGTCCGCCTTGATGTCAATTCGTCCAAGGTATTCGTTCCATTCGCGCTGCGTGTCCTTCAAGGTCTGGTCAAAGTCCCAGTCCTTGACCTCCTCCTCAGCATTGGAACAAGCCTGGTCACGAGAAATGAACGACATGCCCACACGAGCCTCAATTGTCTTGGCACCCTCTTCAAACTCCAGCAGCACACCCGCGGGTTTGGGGATCTGGTACTGAGTGTTGTCGGTAATGTTCAACGTGTCTCCCTTGCCCGTGGCAAAGTCGTAGTACAATGCGTGATCCTTCAACTCGGCGCCCTTGAAATCGGCGCAGAAGTACAATTCATACGTTCCCAGACCAAAGGAAGGACTAAACTTGCCCTCGCCAGTCACACGCTTCTTGTCCGCGTCCACGTCCAGGCCGCCTCGCTTTCGGCTTCGGGACATGTCTGTCAGCTCAATGTTTAGCACTGGCATCTCCGCATCGTCGGGGAAAGTGTAACGATGCAAGGCAGTGCGTCGAGTCGCAGTCAGTTCCGTCTTGATGTCCGAATCCAACGTCAACTCAAAGTATCCGGCCGTACCATCAAAGTCCTTGTAGTCCGTCTCTCGGTCCGCCCTGTTGAACGGACATTTGAACAGATCAGACTCTGGACAAGTCTTTCCGCCGTCCATTGGGAAAATCGGAAAGTTGCCCAAGGACCCGCTGCCGCCAGTTCCGTCATCGTGCATCTGAGAGAACCCATTGACCTTCTTAATATCCGGGTTGAACCCTCCCTGGAAATGACCATCGACGCTGAAAGTATCAGCTCCTGGCTTGGCCATGCCAAACGGGGCTGACGCTCCGGGGAAGACATGTCCCTTGTATGGGGTACCGATCAGAGGGTTCACATATTGCGTGTAATCCTTATCGCCCTTGACAAGAGCCGGCGTCAGCGCAGCTGCAACTGCCACAAGCACCCGTTTCGAGAATAACATCGCTTACTTAGGCTAAGCTCAATCGGTCTCTCTTCGGGCCTTTTATGGATCGTCTTTCTACATGTGGGGTAGATGTCCATCCCACCAGTGTAACGTCGGTGCACCCACTGCAACATGTCATCCGCCACATCTTTTATACAAACTCGGTAATAAATTGTCCTCCTAATTTGGCGTAACAATCGTGCAGTTTCATCAAAGCCTTTTTACTCGCCTGACCATCTATTAACTGAGCCATGATCTGATCTTCCCACACGTCTTAGACCCAACTACACACCGTATTCGCCTGCCAGAAGATCACTCTGAAGATGGCCCGAGGATCAATCGATTTATCCCTAAAAAAAAAAAAATAAAATAAAAAGAAAAGACCTCGAACTGTCAAAAAAAAAAAAAAAAAAAAAAAAAAAAAAACCAATCACGTGACCTCAGCAAGGAACAAAACGAAAAAGAAAGCAACGGCTGCCCCCCAACGCAACTCCACCCCAATGAACATGAAAGACACAAACGGCCCTTAATGTATGCAAACGCCCCTTTTCGTGCATAACCCGGGTGGCGGGAAGCTGCATGCGACGAACCCGAACGCAGGCACGCCCAGTCCAGTACCTGGAGCTAAGGGCGGCCAAGGTCTCTGGGTGACACATATGTTTTGCGCCTATTAGTTTGCCACTCTCGCTCTCTTTTGGGATGCCCGGCCCTGGGACCCCTGCTCACGGATCGGCGCCGGCGCGCCGGTTCGGGCCAATTTCCGGATGCGCGGGCAACGCGCATGACAACAAGCGGCAAAACCACAGCCGCACATTGTGCACGGGCCAGCCACAGGGGAACATTTCCCGTCAGTTCATGCGAAAGAAGAGCGGAATTGGTTTAGGTACGTGTATGCTCGAGGAAATAGAAGGGTGCAGGGCCAATTGTCGTTAAGAAGGTGGAAATTGGCCCCTCAGACGTCCGTTAATCCGTGAAACTGGCGTTTAGGTTAACTGGACAAAGGGTTTCAGGACGGGAAACGAGAATAGTGCTGGAGATGGTTGCTACAAGTAGCAGCAGGTTGAGTTAGGCTCTGTGAAAGTTGAGTTGGGCGGGCATTTGTCAAGATGATAATCAAACAGAGTTCTGGAGGGAGATGAAGTGCCCGGCCAGCAAGTAGACATTTAAATAGCTACAGGATGGGACAGCCAGAGGCGTCAAGGAAAGTGGGTTAAGATGAAGAAGATCATTAGCACAGTGGCCGCCATGGTTGCGGCTGCACATGCCGCATTTACCCAGGGGGATGACGTTCCCGAGGGGGCACTGTTGATGGACATTAACCCTGTGGTACATACGATTGGCAAGAGAGAGGTACACGATCTGGGTCATCCATTGTTGACTCGGGCCAATCAGGAGTTTGTTGATAACATAGAAAACCAAAAGTTCTATTATTCCACGACTGTGAAGATTGGAACCCCTGCTCAGTCGGTCACGCTTCTGGTTGACACTGGGTCGGCAGATACCTGGGTGTTTACCAGACAGACCAGATTCCAAGGCCAGGGCACACGGCCGAATTCATTCTTTGATCCGTCTCAGAGCTCTACGTTCAAGTCCAATGGCACCGGATACACGATCCAATATGGCATCGGCACGTCCACTGGCAAGTGGGGGACGGATGTTTTTGAAATCGGAAATGCAAAGGTCAAGTCTCTTTCCATTGGCATTGCAGACACTGGCGACGTGTCTCAAGGCATTCTGGGAATTGGTCGTCCCGAGGCTGAAATCACCAATAAGCGGGGTGTGGTGTACGAAAACCTTCCCATGAAGCTTGTTTCTGAAGGTGTTATCAATACTGCGGCTTATTCCATGTACCTTAACCACCTCAGCTCCAAATCCGGAAGCATTCTCTTTGGGGCCGTGGACCATTCAAAATACACAGGAAAGCTCCAGGCCCTCAAGATCAGCCATCCAAAGCATGTGGGCGTGACTCTGAATAATATGATGGGTGATGGCAGAGATAAAAAGGGGTTGATGTCAAAACCGCAGGTTGCCATCCTTGACTCGGGCACGTCGCTTTCGTACGTGCCGTTTGATGTTATTGATAGACTAGGAGATGCATTTAACACAAACCCCTCTTTTGCCCTCGGCCAGAAGTACTACTGTGACTGCAATGTCACCAGTAACATGGTTCTGGACTTTGGCTCTACTGCCATTAAAGTCCCCAATTACTTCTTCCTTTGGCCAATCGAAACCATTGTCAACCCGGTAGTAGCGAACTTTGCGTTCCCGCAAAACTCCTGCTATGTGGGCATCGAGCCTGCACAGCAGGGTATGAATTTTATTCTTCTCGGAGATAACTTCCTTCGGGCCTTCTATTCCGTCTACGACCTCACAAATGGCTACGTTGCCATTGCACAGGCAAAATATACAAATGAGAAGCCAAACATTGAGGTCATTAAGGGCGGCAGAATCCCTAGAGCCGTCTATTAGCACTGATCACTCTCTTGTTTCTTTCTTTATATCTGAGCACTATGTACAACTACAATGTTAGTGGTTTTTTTTTTTTTTTTTTTTTAGGCCTATTTCCATTAAAATTATCACGGTAATACTAGAGAAATTCATCCGTGCGGCGTGAGGCAGTGTGTAAGCCTACAATTTGAGGCCCTCAACGTACAATCCTCTCAATGGCAAACCGTCTTTGCGCTGACAAAATAATGCAGTCAGCCAACCCAAAAATGCAAGCAAAGTATTGTACAAAACAAGTTCATAAATACACAGATATATACACACGGAAAAAACGAATAAGCTAAGGGGTGTGTTTAAGCCGACTTCTCTTGGCCACCAGGAACGGCTGGCTGCTGGAAGCCGCCCTCAGCACCTGGAGCAAGCACTTCATTGGTCGATTGGGTCATCTTCATTTCCTTTTCCATCTCCATAAGCTGCTGCTCGCTGATAATAGACAGAGATAATGGGACAACCAACAACAAACTGGATGTGGCGGCAATCCACAATGCCTTACCACCGTATGAGAAGCCAGTTCTAAGTGAGCTGGAGAGGGAGGACGCATATGAGGTGATCTGGCTTCTGTATTGTGGAGGAATCACATCTCGAAGGGCAACGATTCGTTCAGCAAGGGTTTCGCTCTCAATGTCGTCATCGTCTTCATATTCATCTTCAGAAGCTTCGCTTTCGGTGTCCACGAAATCAGACTCATGCTTTTCAAAACCAGCTGCCTCGTAGTTGGCCCGCTGTTCCTCACTAACCTGGGTGACCTTGACCATTTTACTATATCGTTCACTTCTTTTCGCAAACTGAAAACTCTCACGGGCTCTCAATTTTTCGGTCCCAACGGTGCGCACAGATTTACCCCCAGACTCAACACTACGCCTAAAGTCCCAATGCACAATCTCCCTCATCTGGGATATCTGTATCACATCTGGTCTAACTCGGAAAAGATAATAGAAAATATATTCCTTCATTTGAACAAACCATGATCTCATTTGTGAAGAGTTGTAGTTGAGTACTCGATGTCAGGTCTGGGGTATTGTCTTTGCTCGCGCACTGCTTACACGGACAGTCGACTTATATATATATATATATTATATATTATATATTATGTATTCTGCTCAGTGACAGATTCGTTAAAAGCTAAGAGAATAATGTCCCGTTTTCTATTACTCGCACTAGTTGCACTCCAATTGTCTACAACTCTATACGTGCTATTTTGTCATTCGAGGAGCCTGTGTCATGAGCCTTGTAGATTGTGAAACTGTCCAGTACAGTGTTGTTCCCTGAGGCGACAAATTCCTGGGTTAAATGAGTTGCGTTGTGCACAGTAAACTTGGACCAACCATAGATGGAAAAGCCCTTGCGGAATCCATTGGGTTTGTGATCGTAGTCAATTTCATCCAAACCGTCATAATGACCAGCAGCTCCATTAAGAATGTGCACAGGATAATCGGGGTTGTCAAACCCGTTTTTGTCCACGGTGTCATTGAGGAGAGGATAAAACGTTTCGTAGTTGTGTACATGGCCATAAAGCATCACATCTACACCATTTTCATAAAACAGCTGCTCAAAAGCGTCCTGGCAGGCAATTTGTGATTTGTCCTTGCTTGGAAGTGCTGCATACCACGGTCGATGTCCCGCAGCTATGACCCAGGGTGTCTTGGTTCGATCAACACTCTGCAAATCCTTCTTAATCCAGTCCAGTTGTTCATTGTCTTTACCAAAATTCGTAGCATTCATGCCTTCCTTCTCTGGGTAATTTGGAAAGTCTGTCTCTGTATTGAATTGGACAAAGTGTACTTGGCCATAATCAAACGAGTACCACATGTTTAGCATCCCCCCGGATTCCTTGCTTGGCATCTCATAGTGCGCGTTGTATCCCGTAAAGTTTGTCTGTCCTTCTACACAAATGCTAGTCGTATAATTCCCGTATCCTCCGCCATTACAGTTGGACTCGTGGTTTCCTGGGCCTACCATGTACGGACGGACTGCGCTCACTGGTTGTATTTCATTGTAGAACGCATTCAGAATCTCTTCGTAGAGCTTTGGTCCATCGGCGATCGACCCATCCTCAAGGTACCCCTGAATCTTCTCCTTGAGCCAGTAATCTGCATAGCCAAGATCCCCATCGTGCCAGACAAACTGGTATTCGTCCACCCGATTCTTTAACGAATCCATTGTATTCATTTCGCCCGGCTTCAAATTCCAAGTTTCATCGCCATCTGCACTAAGCCCCAATGGCCCCATAGTGCCGAGATCAGCAACGAAAGCGAAAGTGAACGGCTCTTTCGACCCCGTTTCCGGTGCAGTGGTGAAGGTGTATATCTGGTTGTCTTCTTCAACCAAGTAATAATACGTAGTGTTAGGCTCCAATTGAGTCAACTTCACATGGTTGTTCCACGTTGTTGATGTGGGGTAGGTGTTTGATGTTCCCACTGCCTGCAAGGTCAATTCTTCCTTAGATTTCCCGTAATGCACGGTAGGGTTTTCCTTGTGGTCAAAAGTGTTCCATCCTACTACCATTCCTCCATCTCCAGCGAATGCCAAACGGTGTTGTTCAGGACCTCCTGATTGCCGCACGCGAATATACTGTGTAGGTTTTTCGCCAAAAGCAACCCCGATAGAACTGAGCACTAAGCCTGTTAACTCCAACCACTTCATTTTCTGGCTACCCATGCGCTACTGGCTCAGCCCCTCTTATATACAATCCTCTCATCATCTTCGTACTCCGACCGACGTGCATGCAGAACGGTCGCATGGGTTCATCTTGCCGATCTCATTGGCCAAGCCTCCAAGCAGACTATCCCATTCAGCTATCAAACTTTAAACGGCTCTATGACCCGATGGACTCCAGTCCTGGTCATTTATTAAGACATTAGCGTCCCTACCTCTCTTAGCGAGATCCCAGAGCTCCTCGGATTCGCGTTACAAGATCTGCATGTAAAGAAGAGCAAGGATTCAAATTCCGACGGAGTGCGACGACAATCGACGGCATAACCCAGTTTTCAGAGGCGCACTGTATGTTTCAGGTCCTTGAGCTTGGCCTTGCAAAAAATTTGATGAATGAAAGAAACCGGGGCGGTTCGCTTCATTTCTTGTTAACATCGTCTATGTTCTTTAGTAACTTTAATCTGCGTGCGCTTACACAAATTTCCATTGCAGTTTTTCATGTCGCTGTGATCCTTAATTGAGCATTGAACAGCATTGCAACCTAAGGACTGAACTCTTAGAAACGGACGAGTTTGGAAGGTAGTTTCTTTTTTACAACACACATTCCGGAGTCCAATTAATAGCCTTGCTTTCTGAAGTACGCCTTCAGCAATTTTTGCATCCATCGCTTGAAACGCCAGCCTGTTTTTTATGACATATTGACTGTGTCCCATGGCGGTTGGGAGAAGCAAGCCTCAAAATAAGGTGAACCGTCGTCTACTTTTGAGGCGCCCGAAAGCCCCATACTTAAATATTCTCACACAACCTGTAAATATCGTCGAATCCATAGAGTAGTATTCGTTCACAGCACCGTAATTCCCCAAACGGTATTCTACTTAAAGCATAAAGCCCTTAAACTATGCATGTATATATGAGTGCCCGTTCGACACTCCCGCGTCTAAGTTCCAATATCATCCCCAAAGCAGTTAGAGTTTTACACCTTGAAAAATTTCGGATATCGGCCGTGTACTCGAACTTGTGGTTTGATGTGTTTCGTGATACCGGGATGCAGATGCCATTGAGCGGCGTTCGGCTAGCAAGAAATGCAGCTGATGGCGCAGTCCGTTAAACCCAGCCCGAAGATTGGCAATTTCTTCGCCCGTTCGACAGTTCTCCCGCATCATAACCATGCTCTGCTTCACTTCCAGATCTCCCAAAGTTGTCGTCAGACGATCAACGTCTTTACGCAGCCGTTCACACTCCATAAATATGTGAAGTAGATCGGAGTCGCTAAACGACGATGCAGTCTCATTACTTGGACGACGGTCTCTGTTGCCGCCTTCTTCATGCAGTTGGCTGTTATTTGCCATATTCGTCAATCGCTCTACATGGAACCGTAATACTCTATTGTCCTGTTCCAAAAGTTCCATTCGTTGTTGCTGACGATTCAACACCGGCGATACTTGGACGAGCACACATTCCTGTGAATGCATCGAATTAAACTCCTCACGCGGACCCGTCCATGTGCAGCCGTAGCCAGACGCACTGCAAGCTATCTTCATCTTCGGACAAATGTCCTCATGTGAGGCAAGTTCAGGGTTAGGGAGCTCCTTCTTACACGCCGAACATTCCGTACTGACCTTTGTGCAATCGTGTTTTAAATGGCCCTTCACTTTGTACTTGGAGAGGCTTTCACCACATCCCTTTGGACACTGCACTTCCACATGCACACATGGATCCTGGTTTTCTTCACCGTCCTGCTTCGCCACAAGGTCTTCATCCTCCTCCAAGCGTGTATACCGTCGCTCAATAGGTTTAGAGCAGCCTGGACACGGTACCCTGACATACCCACAGTCTTTGTACACATGGGTCTCTACATTCCACCGTTTGCCCTCAAACGGACAACCCCGAGGCTGGAACGGACAGTAAACAGGCAGCTCATTCAACAGGCTAGTGACCAAAAACGCTGCTGGATTGACATCATCTTTGCATGTCAATGGATGTCTGTCCACAGGACAGCGGAATGTCTGGTCGCCGCTAACAGAATCCCTAATGCTGAAGATGCACTCCTTGCAAAACGTATGTCCGCACACTGTAGAGTACGGATCTGTCAGTACCAAGTGGCATACAGGACAGATCAACTGCTCTCGCATGGCACTAGGTGCATATTCCAATGACTGCACCTCAAATTTCTCGCTTATGCTATTGTCCATCGCCAAACCGTTCACCTGAGTATGGGGTTTATCGTCCCTTCGTCCAGACCGCTTCTGTCCCCGTAAACCGGGGTCCCGACTCCACGCACGTGATTTAACCCCTAACCCCGTCCTTTTGATATCTTGTTCGACACGAGTTTGGTTGGCAATTGTCGTTCTGAGACGCCTTCAGTCGGTTGGTCTGCACTCTTTGCGGGCTTCTATGGGATGTCCGTGAAGTGATGCTCGGTATCCACGTCGGCAGGTCGAGAAGACTCTCATGCTTTCGGTCCAATGGTCCTGCTCAACCAATTACACGCTCGCTTACTGTATCAATCAAATAGTCATTGCTTTTGATAGGTTGATATAATATATAGATGTAGTATATGGATATAGTTATTGTCTGTATAACTTGTGTGGGTTAGGGTGGTGTTTAGTTGTGGAGATCGGGATCGGAGGGCCGATCTGCTTAGTATACACTGAAGGCCTGGAAGCTCTAGGGCTCTTAAGTTTACTGGAATTGGATAATTCGTGGAGGTTGGTTTCCAATCAACCGTTCTCTTTTGTTTCTTTTATCTTTTACTACACATTGAGGTTATATTTTTCTTCAAACTAAATACGATGACAGTGTAAAGCATTTCTTATCAAGTAACATGGTCGGTAACACCTCCCAATTTCTGCATCAGTTGGGAAGGAGATAAGGGCACGCGGCCGTTGGACAGAAGGAGAGCGAACATGACGACGCCATCGAAGCTACTGCTGCTGGAGGAACAGACCAAGATATCGATTGAAGAGCGGAATCGGTTGAGGACTCTTGGGATGGAGCCGGCGGCTGCGGACGACTCGGAGATAGAGCGGTCGTTGGAAACGTTGTTACGGGGAATAAACCGATTGTATGGAGAAGAGCATCCGCCTGAAGACGAAGAGCGGATTCAGCGGATTGTGAAAAATTACCAGAACCTACTGTCCATGTATAAAGAAGATCCGAATGTTAATGTGGAAAGATTGGAGTACGAACCGCCGTCAATCAATTACCTTGGGGGCAGCAGCGGGGCTCCAAATAAATCTGTTCGGTTCAAGGAGAATTTAGAAGAAACGTTTGTCCAACCGTATCATGATGACCCTGAGCCACGTGGAAGCGACAGGGAAATATATCAGCAGCAGCAACAGACCATGACTGAACAAGACGAGCACTTGGACAGACTGGCGGAAAGCGTATCTCGACAGCATGAATTGAGCATCCAAATTGATGACGAGCTGACGACTCACAACAGCCTGCTGGATGATGTTGAGGTTTTGACAGAGGGAAGTCACAATCGACTAGAAACTGCCAAACGTAGACTGGACAAGTTCTCGCGAAAGGCCAAGCAGAACGGCTCAATGGTGACCATTGCGATACTGCTGCTTATATTTATCATTTTGGTCATTGTACTCAAATAAACAGTTGAATATTTATTGCATTGTGATATTCTGTTAGTTTCAGATTTCGACGTTGTCTCGTGAATGTCCCACTAATATATTCATTGTTTAAGCTTAGCTTATGGCATCCATATATCCTATCTTAAATCTTTAAAAACTCTCCAAGTGCTCACCTGTCAAAGAAGCCTATTTCGACTGCCTGATTGTCTTGTCAATGAGACGCATAATTTCGAGAACCTTTTCGTCCTCAGAACGAAGGCCAACCAACTGTAAGCCAATGGGCGCATCCACGAACTTCTCTGGCGAATAGAGCTCGTGGTTGGCTTTGTCGAGTTCATTCATCGGGCTATAGGACGTGTTGGCCTTGTCCTTTTGTGGGTCCACAGCCGTCACTGGGAAAGTGATGGATGGGTAATCCAGTAGGTTCCATTGCGCAGTGTAGTTCCAGTACTTGGACTTGCCGTGTTCTGCAGCAGAACCAGGGCCAACTGGGGCAATCAAAGCGTCAATGTTGTGTTTGTGCCAATGAGCGATGTACTCATGCTTGTACTTGTCTTTGCGATTGTTGAGGTCCCAGAGCCCTCTAATTCCAAGGTTTTTGACCCGAGGATTTTCCGTAAGAATCCACTTGGTTAAGGGGAGAACTGGCTCGTCGGTATCCTCAAGGAACTGAAGGACTTCTTCGCCTCCGTCCTCAAAGTAGAGGGAAGAGATGATCTCCCAGGCCTCATCGTGTTTATACGGAGTAAACGGGACGAGCTCTATTTCAATCCCTTCAATTGACTTTGCCGCCTTGAGTTTGGCAGTTACCTCGTCGATTGCACGTAGAATGGGCGGATGAGGGGTCACAATTCCATCAGACTTGAGCACGCCAATTCGCAGCTTTTTGACATCCTTCAATGGCTGGTCATTCCACCTAATCCCATTCAACCGTGTGTCCATTTTCCATGGCTCAGAGTCCACAATATACCTGAAAAATTGAGTGGCTGCTTCCAAACTACGAGCTAGAGGGCCCTCTGCTGAGGCGATCGCTGAACAGCCTGGCATAAAGTAATACACTCCCTTTGGAGGCGTTCGGCCGGTGCTAGGACGCAGACCATAGAGTCCCTGACACGAGGCAGGCCAGCGAATCGAGCCACCAATGTCTGTACCGACACCTAGAGCGGAACAGTGGATACCAACGGAGGCACCTTCGCCAGCCGAAGACCCGCCTGAGGTCAGGTTGGTGTTAAACGGATTAGATGTAGTCCCATGGATGTTGGAATCCCCCTCAACGTGCATGATGAATTGAGGCTGAGTGGTGCGAATGTGGAAGTTGGCACCAGCGTTGCGCAGGATGTCAACGAGCATTGCATCTTCGTCTGCAATCCTATCAACAAACTTGGTCAAACTGGCGTTCACATAATGGTCCTTGAGCCCAAACATCTCCTTTAAACTAATTGGCAACCCGTGGAACGGCCCCATGGGCTTGCCATTCTTTTCCAAGTACTCGTCCAGGTACTTTGCCCTCTCGTAGGCCTCCTTGACCATAAACTCCGATACGCAATTTACCAATCGCTGGGCAATGACCGAGGCTCTCAAGTACGCACCGGCGACCTCCACCGCAGTGTGCTTTTTGTTCGCAATTCTTTGAACAAGTTCCAAAGGGTCTGTCTCGACAATTTCATAATCCGAAGCATCAAGCATAGACTTCGGAACGCCTGTAACGTTCAACGGCAATGGTTCGGGCAGAGGGTCCCAGTGTCGACTGCCTGCCAGCGGCGGAAAGTACTTATCCACCAGCTGCGCACCCTCGTCCCGCCTTTTCACGGCCTTTTCTGCATTTGTCTTCCAAGTATTGTTTCCCATTGTTAGCTAGCGAGTATTACTTGAGTCCACTCTTGCTCTGTTTTATATCCTCGCTACCCCACATTATCCTCGGCGATCAGTTCCATATTGGTGGTAAGGTTGGAGAAGCAAATTCGGACGACCGGGCCTGGTTTATAATACACAGTCGAACGATTGTGTATTCGTTAGACGAGTCCATTGCTTAGCATGCATTCGAAATACAGCTCGCATATATGCGCACAATGAGGTGCATACGCACCGTTCTACATTGGCATATATGCATCGCCTATTTTGCCTATTTAGAACCCAACACCCGCGTCTCAATGCTCACACACAAAAACCAAGTTCATAGTCAATCTAAACATATTCATTATTACATTAACATGACAGCGTTTACTGATACCACCCTGGCTGGGCATAATAGTTATAAGACGGAGAGGCCACTCTGCCAGTTACCGGGTCGACAATCTGCACCGCCGTTGTGGCCCGACGTGGCACCGGCGAGCCGAGGTATGCACCGCCCGACGTGGCGCCACCGTGGTGATGTGGCGGGGTAACATTTGGAGAGCTGTAGTATGAAGCCATCTGATGAGAATGATGTAACGAGATTTCCTGCTCGGTCAAGACGGGGCAAAACTCAATGTCGTCCTCGAACTCAAAAGCTCTTCCGGCGTTGAACTTTGCCTGGAAGTTGTTGAGATACGCATGCTCCAGTTCCGGGCTGCTGTACATGGTGGTCGTTCCGTAATTCATTATTCCTGGGGTCGTCGTTATATTCGTTACAAATAAATAAGTGTTGAAACGTGCTCTTTAATACAATGCAATTTTTTTTTTCTTCTTTTTGTTTGATCAAATTTGTAGACTTGCTTTGTCGGATTATTCCTTCCTCAAAAGATCGTCTCCGCGCTCGTCTGTTGGGGGTATTAGATTATTATCGTTGCTCCAGAATGTCTGGTGTCGTTCTCGTTGTTGTCGTCGTCGTCGTCGTTGCTGAATTATCTTCTGCCCTTTTATTGGGAGGGGATCCCCTTCCCTTTTTATAACTCTTCTCGGACCCGTCTTTCCCGTCCCGCATTTCGCGCCGCGTCCTAACCCTGACCCTGTTGTTAGGGGGCTGGCAAAAATCTCGACAGTTTCTACAATAACGATCTGGCCCATTGGCTGCGCTCACCGGAAATCCATGTACTTCTGCATTATATGGCCATATACTCTGCTACATCATATATATCGCCATATATATTATATATAAAGGTGGTTAACCGTGAGCCGCACGAGCCGCACGAATCACGATATTCAGTCTTTCTCTGTAGTTGTACTTTGAACGGCGGATTGTTGCTCGAGGGGCAGGTGGCCAAAGAATGCGCGTACTTTCCGTTAGTGATCAATTGGCTAAGCAAACGGCCCCTGGCCTGTTTCAGCGGAAAATACTCTGCTACATATGCGCATGCCATTTAGTGACCACAGTGGGAAGGAGCAAGCCAATTGGCTCAGGGGGCCGGCGGCGTGTTGCGCGTGCGTATATTATTGCGCCGGCGCGCAGCCGCCTCCTCGGGAGTGTGCGAGGGACGAGAGAGAGAGAGAGAGAGAACCTAAAGTAACAGGAGAGGGAAGGAATCTAGTAACAGGGGACAGAGAGAATCTAGTAACAGGGGACAGAAAGAAGCTAAAGTAACTCCAAGAGAATGTACGGTCGGGAATATAAGAATAAATCCCGTCCGTTGCCATGGCAACCTTGTGTTTAAAGAGAACACAGGGGTCGACAAAATTTTTCCGGCTATATTTGACATATGCTGTTTGTGGACAGACTGATAGGGAAAGCATATACATAAACAAAGGAAAGCGGTGTGTTGTCTGTTTTGTGTTCGGGGGGCAGGGGTCCGGGGGCCGAGGTCTTAAGGTGTGGCGACGGCGTCCGTTGGGAGATGGGAAGAAGTGAAGAATTTACAATGCTTAAAGGGATCAGGGGCCCGGGGGTTCGCTGCCTGCACACGACTCGGCCTACCCTGGCCTTCAGTTTGAAGTCGACCAAGCTGCGGGACTCGACGAAGCAACCGACTGACCAAAAGCCCACTACAAATGATGGCTGTGCGAAGAGGAAAAATGAAGCATTGGCCCCTGCGCGCACGCGGTTCGCCCCGAGTCCGACTGGATTCGTCCACCTCGGGTCGCTGAGGACTGCGCTGTACAATTACCTGCTGGCTCGACACACTGGGGGGCAGTTTCTGCTGCGGTTGGAGGACACGGATCGAAATCGGCTTGTGGAAGGCGCCGAGGAAAATATTCGCCAGACTCTCCAGTGGGCTGGCCTGAACTGGGACGAAGAATACACCCAGAGCAGCCGGTCGGAGATATATAAGAAGTATGCGGACTTGCTTCTTGACCAGGGACATGCGTATCGGTGTTTCTGTCCAAAGCACCGACTGGACGCGTTGCGGGACTCGGCCAGACGACTTCAGCCGCCGTCAATGGCCTCTTATGACAGAAAATGTGCACACACCGTCTCGAGAGTCGAGTCCGATAGACGAGCAAGCAGCGGAGAACCGTTCACTCTGCGTTTTTACGCTCCATCAGAGTATGAACCTTTCACAGATGTCCTTCACGGCACTCTGTCCCTGCAGACCCAGACAAACCCCCAAGACGTGCGATATGAGGACCCAGTGTTGCTCAAATCCGACGGTTTGCCAACCTACCACTTGGCAAACGTCGTGGACGATCATTTAATGAATATCACTCATGTGATCCGGGGCGAAGAATGGCTGTTATCCGCACCGAAGCATGCAGCCATCTACAAAGCGCTGGGATGGACTCCGCCGAAGTATGCGCACATTCCATTGCTAACGAGTGCTAATGACCGCAAGCTAAGCAAGCGCGAGGGTGATGCGTCAGTGCTAGGAATGGCCACCAGGTCGGGGATCCTCCCTGAGGCTCTGGTTAACTTTGTGGCTCTGTTTGGATGGTCGCCAGTTACGGGCTCGAGTGGTGGTGGTGGTGGGTCTGATGCTGAAGTCTTCACCATGGACGAGCTCATTGCCCGGTTCAGTCTAGACGGGCTGACTCGAGGAAATGCAAAAGTGGATGATAGAAAGCTGATGCATTTCAACCAGCATTTTTTCCGTCGTCGCATTGCAGATTCCACCCAATGCAAACAGTTGGTCCAAGAATGTCACGACAAAATGCAAACAGCCTTAGCTACCCCTGAGGACGACGTCCCCAGCTATAAATGTGCCGACATTGCCTACACCACCCAGGTCTTCAACGCCTTGAAAAACAACATCAACAGTACCATGGAGTTTGTGGACCGTGCAAGGTATTTCTATCGCCTGCCGCAACTGCAGCCAGTCAAAACCGACAGTGTGGACGTGCTGACGCATGCATCCAAGCTGCTAGACGACAAGTTCGATCCCAAGAACCTGTGCGACAGGCTTCTTCAGCAGGGCTTTTCCAAACGTCAGGTCTTTAGCTCTTTACGCCATGCCCTTGCTGGCGGGGTCCCAGGTGCCAAAATACCTGATATCATCTCAATTCTCGGTCCAGACCGTTCAAAATCTCGTATAGATAGAGCCATCACTCTGTGTAAGTAGCTAACCTTGTACAATATTTATCATCTACTGCGAACTCCCGTGTGGCTCACTGTATATGAGGCAGCTCCGAGCGGGGAAATTTATTAATCATTACATGGGGCTTTAATAGGTTAGTCATCCACCAGTTCCTTCATCCTCTTCACCACCGTCTTTGCTTCTAAACTCACACCTCTAAAGTCTGCCACCATTGGCCCCGAGAAAATGCAGCTAACGGCCATTTGACGTGCATAATTCAAGTCAGGCAGCAGTTTCGGCGTGACCAAAAAGTACTGAGATGTGCTTGCTTTACAGGCAACGTCGACCATCTTGTTGTGGACCATTCGCTCATTCACCGGGTCCATGCCTTGGTTGATCTCGTCAACGACTCGGAACGGCGAGTTGGCAAACTCTTGAAGTGCCATGAGATACAATACAGTAGACACCGCACGCTCACCACCAGATTGCCGCTGTCCAGTGAGTTGCTGAAGGGGCATTCTTTCTCGAAAACTGACCATGATTTCAATTGCCCACTGGCTGTATTGCTCATGGTTCTTACGCAGTCGTACCTCACCATTACAGCCTATGCTGGCAAAGGCATTTTGGAATCGTTGGGACACGTCGGAAATGAGCCTGTCAAGACAAGGTTCCCAAATCTGGCGTATCTGTTCAATTCTTTCCTTCAAATTGTCAACTTCAGATTGGTTGCCATTGACTCGTCTTCTCAACGCTTCAATAACCTCAGCTCGCTTGTTAAACCGTTCCATGATACGTTGATAATCGCCCACATGTGTCGTTGCAAGATCAATGGAAGCAGTCACATTGTCCAGTTCGGTCTTGATTTCTTCGAAAGTCGATTCATTAGCTTTCTGTTTAACAGCCTCAATCAGTTCCCTCGGGATATCCCGGACTTTACCCTTCAACGCACGGATTTCCTGAGCAAGCTCTTCCATTTGGCTTGCGATGTCCCGTTGCTTTTGCACCAAGTCTTCCAGTCCCTCGTTTGCTAGCCTTTTAAATTCTGCAGCTTCTGACTCACACGTCTTTTGTTCTAATTTCTCTTTGACCATTTGTTGCTCATGAGTCGCCTGCAGTTGCAAGACTTTGTGCACGGACGCCATGGGGTTAACCAACGATTTGGTCATAGAATCCAACGTCTGTTTTAGCTCTTCCTTTTGGGCTTTAAAGTCCGGTCTGTTGGCTTCTTTCCGCTCAACATCTTGTTCGTATGCAAGTAATTTTTGACGAAGGGTTATAATCAGCCGTTTGTGTTCTTCAATTTTCCGTCTTTCGTCTTTAACTTCATTTACCTGGGGCCGCAGTTCCTCCATTTGGTTTCGCAACCCTTCTATCTCTTCTCTACACATTTGTTGCTCCCGAGAGGCCGTCTTAATTTCATCCATCACTTTGGCTCGTTGTTCTTGCAAGCTCAGAAGCTCTTGCTCATTGCCGTATTCCACACCACCAGTATTGAAATGCCTTGGTTCTTGTCGGCTAGCCGGTTCTGAACTAGTGTTAATAGCTCGGGAACCATACTGGGACCGTGCAAAGGTGACTACGTACCTTTGATCAACGTACTTCCGGACTAGCAGTTTGCCTGACGAACCAGTCTGTCGCAATCGGTTTTCTAGGTCACCAGGCGCGTCTCCTCGACAGTACGGAGTAGAGTGAATGAAATCTTCATGGCAAAGCATGTTCAATACACCCTCTGGTCCGTCTAAAGCGTCAATGAGATAGCCATCAAACCCAAAGTTTCGGAGCTGCTCACTCGAAAGCGGCTTGGGGTGATCGGAGGGTTTTGTTTTGCCACTGCTGGCATAAACATTCGCTCGCACGTTGACTTGGTGATGATCTAGGATGATCTTACCGAAGGTGGCGTAGTCTTCGTCGGTCTGGCATGTAAATGTCCACATAGAAAACCACGCTATGGCGCTATCCAAGTGCCTCAAGAGCCGTTGATCTTTGACGGTGACGGACAGCACAGGCGGCTCCAACACTTCCTTGGTGAACTTGTCCTTATATCTGTCCAAAAGCTGCAGAACTCTGCCAGTTCTTTCGGCGAGTTCTTGTGCATTACACGCTACACCGAGCTGATTTAGTCGATTAATCTTCTTGTTCAAAGCGGAGTCAACCTGTTGAAGTTTCCGGTCCACATTCTGCCTTTCTTGATCTGCCTTCGCATACACTCTACTGGCTTCGTTGTACCTGTCAACTGCCTCAGCACGTTGCTGCTGGAGGTCTCGAACTTGCGTCTTCAGTTGGTCCATTTTCTTTGCGACGGCTTTTACTTTTTCTTCATCCACAGGCGTTTGCTCTTGTCGATCAAGCTTTTCCTTGCACGTGTCTCGCTTCTCTCGAAGGTCCTTCAGTTCTCTATCATAGCCCTTCTCCGAGCGTCCAATAGTATTGTATTTGGTCTGAAGTTCGTCAATCTTTTCTATAGTATGCTCTACCTCCCGCACTTTGCTTTCAACCTTGGATTGAGCTTTCTGTAAGTCCTCTTGAGCCTTGCGATTTATCCTGCGACTCGATTCAGCTTTCTCACGTGCTCCTTGTTCCATCTCCAAGAATGGACGGTTGTTTTCTTGAGCTTGCTCAAATTCTTGTCGCGCTGCTTCCTGGTCTGTCTTCAGCCCACGGTATTTATTCTTCAATGCTTCATACTCTGCATAAGGCAGAGTTTGCTCAAGGAGGGTCTTTTTCTTCTTCTGTTCCTCCAAGTCCTTAATGCTGTTGATTTCTTCTTCTTGGGCTTTATGCTCCTCAACCAACTTTTCCAGTTTTCCAGCCTCCGTGTCTACATTCCCGGCCACCTCCGCGAGGGATTGACTCAGTCTCGAAAGCTCCATGTGTTGCTCCACCATGTTTTCCGGGCCAATTGCTCGTTCTGTGTTCAACAGCAGATTTTCCGGCGTCGACTGCGCAAAACTCGCTACCTTATCTTGGGGAAGAAACTGGCAAAGGTTATCCACTTGAATGTTGTATTTTTGGATTGCCTTAGCCACCTCCTTTTGAGTAACTCCAGTCTCATTGATGAACCAAGATGTGCCTTTTTCCCTATTGATAATTCGTTTGATCACCGGGGACATCTTTCCAGGCAGTCCCTGCAATTCAATCTCAATTGTGGCCTCGTTTTCTCCGTTCTTGATGTATTCATTGACTGTTTTTGCTCTTCCAAGCACATCTGGCTTGCCCATAAGACCCAGGCAAAGAGCTGAAACAAACGTACTCTTCCCCGTACCATTGGGTCCGATGATCATGTTCAACGAATTGCCCAAAAAGTACTCAATGTCAGAGTACGTGACAAAGTTCTTCATTCTCACACGCTTAATAGCCCCCGGATCATACTCATCTATCCAGACTTGCTGTTAGTACAAGCCACTACACCGCGCTTGACTCTAAAACCTTACCCTCATTAATCTTTAATCTCTTGGCCTTCTTGCGCTCAGCGTCGCTCTGGAACCTTTTCAACCGCCTCTGGCTGCGGTCTCTACGATCAACCTTGTCCTCCAGCGGATCCTCAGCTACAAGGCTCATCTCGAACCCTGTATGCCTGCCTCAAAGTCCGGTTGAATACGCGTATTCGTTCGCCTCAAAATTGATAAGCCAATGCCAATTTATCGCGCGACGCGCGCACACCCCAAAGTCTGGGGGTCTGAGGTCTGGGGGGCGGTACTTGAGTACAGGAGGTACTGGGCGTACATTTACGGCTGGGAGTTTTGATAGTATTGAATTTTGACGCTCGGTTTTGTGAGCTTCGCAGACCACGACATGAAGAGTAGTTCCGGGGCGAAGAGGAAGAGTGGTACGCCGTCAACGCCTCAACCACAGCCAAATGTGGCTACTCGGAGGAGTGCGAGGTTACTACGGTCAGATACGAAAGCCGGTTTAGAGGAGGCTAAATCGCCTGCCCCGGCGAAAACTCCTACGAGGCCTCCGGCGAAGAGAGAGACGAAACAGACGACGCCCGCTCCGCCAGAACGACCGTATGAAGTGATCGATGACATTCCACTGACCAAGGATGATCCAGATTACACCCTGCTTAAGAAGCCCCTTGGCATGTCAGAGACCAATGCCGTTATGCACTCATTGGAAAGATCCCGGAATGCTTTCCTGTCCGGGGCAATGTTTGAAAAGTTTTGGACGAGACCCCCGAGAGGGAAAAAAGGTGCAGCTCAGGCTGCGGAGAACAATAATAAAGAGAAAATGACCAAGTTGTGCGAATGTTATTTGGCAATTGGTCCGCATTTCTTTGATGTCAAGCTGTTTGTTGTCAAAGACGATTCTCCGGACGAGAAGGATGATCCTGAGTTGAGAAGACGGCCGCCAATTGTTGCAACACCCGCATCAGCAGGTGCCACGAAACCCCAAACTCCAATGGGTCCTCCGCAGACACCTCAGCAGCAGCTGAATGCACAGGCTCCACAAAGTACAACGCCAAATACAGGGGCGTCACGTCAGGACTCAACTACTAACACACCAGCAAAACCAACTACCAATCTACCGGTTACAGCTCAGACGAATTCAAGTGCCATACCACCAACCTCAGCGTCATCCTCAAGTACCAGTTCTCCGGCTACTGTCCAGAGCACAACCCAAACCGCATCTGCAGAAACCGCTGCTGATAGCTCGTCTTCGACTTCTAACGCTGCTGCATCAAATCCCACTGCTATCCATAATGAACAGGCTGCGGGGACACCTGGTCATGATGCAAATAGCATACCCCAACCGAAACCTACTTCTAGTTCGGCAAATACAAGCCCATCAAAAAATGGAACTACGGCAGTGGGAGCAAAAGCTGAGGACAGCCCCGATTCAGCCGCAAATGCGCCATCGAACAGCCCAGGTTCGAGCACGTCAACGCCTGTTCGTGCAGCTCCAGTTGCAGAACCCCCAATGACAAGCAACCAGTTGATGATACACAAGCTACAAGCAATAGCTCGAACAGATCCATCTCTCACTCCGTTAATGAAGGTTGTAGCCACCGGAAAGGCTACGAACGAACAAATAGCTCGGTTCCAAGTGTATATAAGCAAAGCAAAGGCTATGGAGAACGCAGCCAATAGAGCTAGACAGGCTATATCTCCCCGAACCCCAAAGACGCCAGCGCCAAAAAAGCCTAAAGCTACCCCCAAGTCGACTTATACTCCGAAGAAGAACACCCGGAACGTCATGATTGTTTTTGAATTTAAGGACAACCCCACAGATAGATACATTTTGCCTCGAGAGGCGATAGTGGAGGTGTTGAAGAATGGAATTGTCCTGGTTTCCTTCCTTGCAGTGTACAACAACAACTGGAAAGGCGAGTCCAAGAAGATCAAGCAGGAGAAACCAGAATCCACGGCCCCACAGGAAACATCGCAACAACCAAGTGATCCTGCTGCTACCCCTGCAGAAGTATCCAAACAACAACCAGAATCTGAAGCTCCGAAGCCACCAGAGCAGAAAGCCAACGTTGACGACTCAGCGAATCCACCAGCGGAACCAAAAACACCCAAGCCTGCGAATGAAAAGCAACAGTCGAATAAACCAAAAGAGAAGCCGATATTCTCTGCTGTCACCATGTCAATGATCAATGTGCCACCAAAGTCGATTTCAGTCATCGAGCGCAGTGTGACCAAGCAGGAAATCACTCGTGAACGCATGAAGGAGATTCTTGAGTTTGGCATTCGGGCAGACGACTATAAGGTGTGGTACCAGATTGAAAAGGATGACACTGAACTATTGGAGTCTTTGCAAACCTCTGCCCGTCCTCCAACCAACATGGTGATTCCGTCCAAGAAACGCGAGTACAAGTCGAGGAAGAGGGAAGATGGCAGTGCGCCTAAACGTCAGAAGAAGAAACCAACAGATACACCTGAACCAGGACAGCCTACCGTCAAAGCTGAGGGCGAGTACGGTGCAAGCAATCCCACGACAACCGGTCAGCAACCGACTAATCACGACTCTGCCACAGTTGGACAGCCCATGACTTCTGACCAACATTCCCAACAGCCAGCTAATCTCCAAACTGCAGCAGCTGGTGACTCTACAGCAACTAGCCAGCAGGCGCCTAACTCTGATAATGGGACTTTTGGCCAGTCGCAAAAGGATATCTCAGCAACTGCTCAGCCGGCTAATCTAGATAATAATTGCCCGTCAGCTGTACAGAGACCGTTGAATGAGCAACAAGCTTCAGATCGAATAGACGACAGCTCTGAGGCAGCGAAAGGCGAGTCCGCTGAGGCGCGTGATAAACCTTCTAGCGGCGAATTAGAGTCAGGAGTGTCTGCGGCAGTTGAAAATTCAGCTCATGCCTCAGAAAATGCATCCAATAATGAGGATAACGACGTTGTGATGGAGAACAACACACCGGCTAATGATGCTTAATTAATGTCTATTTATTCCTAATAACACATACTTTCGAATGTTGGGGACAGTTTGATGTTCTTGTGCGTGACATATCGAACTGAAATCGGATTTGTCGTAAACTATTTAAGAACGTAGACGCTTAGCATATCTGTGCCTTGACCAGCTTCATAAGTTCTTTCGGGCTGGACATAAGCCACTCTTTTGAATTTACCTTTCTGCTCGTCTGGGGTTGGCTGAGTTCTCGTATGGAGAATGCCGTCGTTTCCAAGAGCAAGGAGGTCCCAATGAGCTCCATTAAGGCCCCAAGGAGGTCCTTGGACAGCGGGGTCCTTATACATTGGGAACTCAAGACAAACAAGCAAGCCACCGTCGCCGTTTAACAGCTCAGACATTCGCTTAGCCCAGCTGCTGCGTTTGCTCGGAGGCAGAGCACAGAGAAACTGCATTTCGTCAGTAAGAGATATCACTTGTGGAGCAGGACACTTACAGTATAGTCATAGATTATATCGAATTGAAGGCCGTTGCTCCAGTCAGAAAAGAAGTCCGCTGTGAACCAGGAAACTGGTCCCACTTCGTGTTGAACCGGATCCTTGAACTGACCGAAATTGTAAGCTTGAGGTTGCACCAACTCTTTCTCAACATAGTTCTTAGCCTCGCCAATTCCAGTCGATGAGATGTCCAAGCCGTAGGCCTCGAATCCATGGAGGGCCAGCATTGCCACATCGTAACCTCTTCCACATCCCTAAGCTTGTTAGTTTTGTCAGCTAAAACTTGAAGAATTGGCAGAGCAATAATGCGAAGATGGCATATTCTACTGAGCTCATCAAAGAAAATGCGTGGAAGACGGCGAATTCCGGCAAATAAGTTAACTTACAGGAACTAGGACTTTTTTACGTCGTCCATCGTAAGTCAATGGGTTAAAGAGATCCTTGTTTCTCTCAATAAGGTCAATCAGAGCTGGCGATGGCTTGCCTCGGTCCCAAAGGTCCTTGCCCTCGTCCCAAAGCTTGCACCAACTGCCGCCATGTTTTTCATCTTCGCTACTCAATATTAGCCCAAATCAAGAATTAGCATTTGCAGAACATACAGTCCTTCGAAGGTCCGCTGGAGGTGAGTCTTTTCGGTTGTCATTTCGAGACTGTGAAGTGCAAGTCGAAAAGCCAGGTTTTGAAGGCCGATGGCCGACCTCCGTAGTTTCCGACTATATTGTAGACTCTTAAACAGGGTACGATGTTTATTGTATATTGGTTAGTAGTGTAGCTTATAGTTAGAGGAAGAGTTGGATCGAGCAAAAGCTGATACCCTGCCGTTAATTGCAGTGGTTTAACGAGTTGTACAAACTAGCATTTACACAAATGTAACTAGTACATGGTTATTTGAGGTTGTAGATACTCACCATATCCGTGCCCTGGCTCATTTTGTTGGACCGTTCGGGCTTGATGTACGCGACTCTTCTAAACTTGCCCTTTTCTTCTGCGGGAGCTGGCTCAGACCTAGTGTGAAGAATGCCGTCGTTGCCCAAAGCCAGCAGATCCCAATGAACGCCCTTCAGACCCCATGGCGGGCCCTGGACAGAAAGATCTTTGAACAGGGGGAATTCAAGACAAACAAGCAAGCCACCCTGGGGATTCAAAAGCTCGGCCATTCGATCAGCCCATTTCCTGCGCATGCTCGGGGGCAAGGCGCAAAGGAACTTTTGCAATTAGCACTTTCAATCCAGTTCCATTGATCAAAACTTACAGTGTAGTCGTAGATAATGTCGAATTGCATTCCCTGGTTCCAATTGGCAAAGAAGTCGTCGGTAAACCACGAAACAGAACCAACTTGGCTCTTGTCCGACCCTCTAAAAGCACCAAAGTTGAAATCCGCCGGGTTTTTCAATTGGCTGTCAGCAAACTTGTTTGCCTCAGCAATGCCAGTCTCAGAAACATCGAGACCATAGGCGTCAAATCCATGAAGCGCAAACATTACTACGTCGTATCCCCGTCCGCATCCCTACTGGCGAATCAGCAATTGGCAGTTTCCTTTTCTTGTCTCTTTTACTCACCGGAACAAGAACCTTTTTGCGCCTGCCATCGACTGTCAGCGGATTGAATAAATCCTTGTTCCTCTCCAACGTGTCTACCAGGGCTGGCGACGGCTGGCCCTGGTCCCAGGGGACGTTTCCTTCATCCCACAGCTTCGACCACTCAGCATTATGCTTTCCCTCGTCTCTACAGCACGTCTTAGCCTTGCACAGCAGAACATGTTTATTACGTACAACCCCCCAAACGTCTCGCCGAGTCCCTTTTGCACAATTCCTGACATGTTCTACGGTTACCCCACAGGAGGACCCTGTGTTTATATAGTCTTGGACATCGGGCCGGCGACTCCGTTGCAAAGTCCGCTCAAACTCCGTGAGCTGGTTACGACGAAAACTGGAACTCAATGCCCATTGTTGCGTTGACCTCCGAGCCAACCTTGGACAAGCCGACTCCGCTGGAGATGAGAAAGTCTTGATAACGGCCCTCCCAAAGCACTTTGAGGGTCGGGCTTGTCAGGGTTGTGCTTGCCTTGAGGATGCTGGTGCGCTCTTCCTGTGCGGGCTTGCGCCAGAGCTCGCAGCCAATCGACAGCTCGCTCAGGTACGAATACACGTTGAAATCAAAGCGACTTGCAAAAGCCGATGCAGTTGTTGTCCTTAAGGCATATGTGGCCGAGATGTGTCCCATGAGTGGGTTGGACATGAGCGTCATTGTAACGGGCGTGCCAGTGTATGCGGATTGTGTAGTGTAGCGCAGGCCTGTAGACAGTCCAGGGCTCTTGTTGGACACGCCGTAGTACGTTTCAAAGCCAACAGACAGCCGCGATGGATCAAAGCGATCCTTGGGATCAAGTTCCACACTATATAGCCCTCGATAGCCCACGAGCATCTCATGGGTGCTATAGATGAGCTCTTGACACCACTTGCCCGTGTCTCGCTGGTGGATAAAGGTAATAGCTCCGTTGTTTTTCAATCTCGTGTCGCTGACACACGTCACAAGCAATTGCGACAGCCGACTCAGGCGACGGATCACCATGGCCTCCAAGCTGGACCCTGGCAGGAACAACCGGCCATAGAGCAAGTTGTGATTGGCCCCAACCCGATTTCCTCGATAGTACACCTCGTCGGGGTAATTGGGCTCTCGAAGCAGCCCCAGCATCTTGTATCCAGCCACAGCATCCTGCAGCCTCATCTCTCGCGAGTTCCCGACATCGACTAAAGGCACCGACGAGTACAGATACGCAATGGACCCGTTCACAACCCCCAGGTTCGCCAGCTTGTACGACGTGCACGTGTTGGGGGTTGTCTGCGACGAGATGTTGAGCGAAACTCCCTGAGGAATCTCAAAGTTCAAGAGGTTCTCTACAGTTTCAGCAATCGAAGCATAGCTATTCTGTCCACCCCATTCAGTGGCGTCGTAAAAACATCGTTGGATGTACTCCATGTATGACAGCATTGAGAGTGAGTGTCGGATCACCGTCGGCCAGTCGGGATATTAACAAACTCCTGGTCTTTTCATTTTCTCTGCAACTTCCTCAAACACAACCTACCGATATCCTACTTTCTACAGCCTGGCCCCTTCAGAGTCGTACAAAATCCCTTAAACCAGGTCAACTGGACAGCTCTGGGCAATCAGGTTCAAAAAAATAAAACAAAAGCTGTTCCCCGACGCGCCGCGTCAGCCGTGCAACTGAACGATAAACTGGGACGGAGAAAAAAAAAAAATATAAACCCAGCAGCAGCCTAAGGCTTCCTAGAAAAAAAAAAAAAAAATTAAAAAAAGAAAAAAAAAAGTGAGTATAGGAGACATTTCTGTTACGAATTGGCCATTAATGATGGATTGTAGTGTCACATGTAGACTATTACGAAGTGCTGGGCATAAGCAGGGACGCAGACTCGACGGAGATTCGCCGGGCATACAAAAAGCTCGCCTTGAGCCACCATCCCGATAAAGTGCCAGAACACGAGAGACCCGAGGCAGAAGTGCGATTCAAAGAGGTGTGCGAGGCCTATGAAGTGCTCAGTGACGAGGATTCTCGACGGAATTATGATAGATTTGGAACTCGTCCAGGAATGGCCGGTGGCGGAAACCCCTACGACGACATGTTCGGAGCTGACGACTTTGCCCAGTTCTTCTATGGCATGAACCCAGGTGCGGGCGCAAGGCCGCGACGGCCAATGCGAACGCAGGACGCAGATATCGACATTGACGTCTCGCTCGAGGAGGTGTTTAAGGGCAAGGTGTTCAAAATGGAGACCACCAGAGACGTTCTCTGCAAAGCGTGCTCAGGCACCGGCGGAAAGTCAAAAGCAAAGGCTCGAACATGTGGCAAGTGCAATGGAGATGGCGTGGTCAAGAAACTGCGTCGTGTGGGCCCCGGTATGGTGACTAACGAAATGGTGGAATGCGAGACTTGTGGTGGCAAAGGCTCAGTATATAAAGAGAAGGACCGATGCAAGCGGTGCCAAGGAAAGGCAGTTGTCGAGGCTACAAGTCTGTTGGAGGTCTATGTCCCGCGTGGTGCTCCAGATGGCCACACTATCGTGCTCAACGGCATGTCAGACGAGGCCCCGGGCAAGCAGACCGGCGACCTGGTCTTCAAGGTCCACGTCAAGCCCCACAGCTCGTTTGAACGCAAGTACAACGATCTGTACGTCAAAGTGGCCATCACCCTCAGCGAGGCCCTCTGCGGGTTCTCGCGGGTGGTTTGTGAGCATCTGGATGGTCGTGGGATCCAAATCTCCACCCCCACAGGGAAGGTCCTGCGTCCGAACGATTATCTGCGTGTCCGGGGAGAAGGCATGCCGGTGCTCAGGGGCGGCGATAGCAGGGGAGATTTGTATGTGCTTCTGGACATTGAGTTTCCAGACGACGGTTGGTGTGTTGAGAAGTCTGAACTAAACACCGTCCGCAGCATGCTCCCAGAGAAGCCCAAGAAGGATGCTCCACATTCTGCTGCAGTGGTGGACGATGTGGCTTTTGACGTCAAGAACGGGGCCCTGCCGGAGTATGAAGAGGACTACGAAGACGAGGGCGACAACGATGACGGCTTCGGGCCCGGCCAAGAGTGCCCAACCATGTAAATATTGTATAGCATTATCATTCTTAATTTTTTCGTCTCTAGAAAGGGCCTTGCCCGACGGCTACCAGGGAATTTTCCTTGTTATGTACTTTACACGAATAAGTTAAAATGCAAGATTAAAAGTCCCATTCCAGGGACTGGCGGACCTGGTCCATCGACACGTCCACATCCATCGCTGGTGGCGGTGGCGCTCGTTTTACTGGCATAGCCACATTTTCTTTGTTTGATCGGCTGCGAAGTCTGTTTTTTTGCAATGGTACGCGTTGCTTCATTTGAGCAGACTTTGTCGGCGCCATGAACCCGCCCCCAACAGCAGCCGGTCTCGGTCTCAATGCTTGTTGTTGTTGTTGTTGTGGTTTTTGTGGCTGGTGATGATGCTTGTTGTCTGACAGGACGGGAATCTTATCAAAGTCATCCAGCAGACAGTTAATTGGCCGTTTGAAAAACGCGTCGTCCTCGACTTGCGTTGGCAATGGCTGCTTACACAGCTTGCCAATTGCATTGTAATCGAGCTCAATATGGTCCAGGGGCACGTCGTCCAGCGGCGGCGGTCGCTGGGGCATATACTCAATCTCCAGGTCATCATCGTCTTCAATGCTTGGCTCTGAAATCCGCACCTGCTTTTCCGCAACTGGGCCCTTTCTTTGCTTCTTGGTGCTGCTGGGGCCAGAGAGCGGCGCTCGCTTCACCGATTGTTTCTGAACCGTGAATCGGTTGGCGTTGCGATCTTTACCTCCAAGCGGCACTCGGTTCGTCGCCGGCGTCGTGAACAGGTGGCTCGTCGTGCTCGACCCCTTCGCTCCAGGCGTCTTCGGCGCTGGCACGTTAAACCCCACCGACAGGTTTTCCTTATTACTTCTCAGCGTCGCCATGTTGACCGATCTCTTCTCCGGCTGCCCGCAGATATTTAAACCGTCGTCAGCGGCTTTTGTTTATCCCATTCCTAATGTGGAAAAAAAAAAAAAAAATGGACGCAACCCTAACCCACTTACATATGAGGACCAGAAGGAGGCTGGGCCGAAGCTATACAACGTTCACTGGATTAGACTGGCTGTGTATAACGACTGACCTGTGTATCTCAAGTACCTAACCCAACAATTATACAGCTTACACGTGGTTTTGGTGTCCGCAGACGGTGGCTGTGTGTGTGTATAACTGAGAGTACTCGGTACGCTGAGATCAGGACGGTCAATGGAAACGGAGCTGGAGGGGGAAACCCACCCCTATTTATACTTGTCCAGCGTCTATTTTTACCACCAACAATCGTACAACAAAGGGAATTCTACGCACGCTATATTTAGAACCAAAAACTCCCTCTCTCTTTTTTCAACTCAGCCGCACGGTCACGTGACACAGTATTAGTATTGACGTGACCTTGATAAAGGAAGGTTTGTAGGACGAAGGAATTGAGTGCGGAAGGCACTATCGGACGGGGAGTAGGGCGAAGAGTGTATAGAGATTAGAGAAGGCGCCGGGTATTTGTTGCCGAGAGCACAGTTACCCCACACGGACACCAAAGGCCGGATGAAGAGTCGGTGAATAGGAGTTTACTTATTACACTTGGCTTGAGCTTCCTAAAGAAGTATCCAGGGGCCCACGAACCCGAAACAGGCTAAACTGATTGTGACACAGCGCCTTTGCCGGGCGAGCAATGGTGTCACAACGTACCTCCGGGCAAAAATAACAGACGAAAGAAACAACAGCTGCCAACCCCATGCAGCTGTAGGGGGCACATATCAATGATCAGAATCTGGCTTGCATAATGACAATAACAATCAGGTACCTTTGAAAGACCAACGGCGGGTACGCGGGTGCGCGAGTGCAGTGTTTTTTATGCAGGAGGCAGGAATCAAGGGGGTGATGGAGAAGAATGAGCGGATTCGTCGGCAGCGAACGAATCGAGGCGACAACTCAGGGCAGAGTTATTGAGCAACGAAGATTATTATTGGCTTCAAAGGTCAAAGCTTGTTGGTTGTTTGACACTTTCAGGGGTTGGCTGGCTTGGTTGGTTTGGGTCGTCGATTGCCGAGATTTGAAGGGGTAAGGGGAAGATCGGCTGTCGATGACGGCCGATTAATAGTAATGGTATTATTACTATTTATCACGATAGGATATCAATAACCCCTGGCTTCCGCAGAGATGGACTCGCCCCCTGTGGTGAGATTGCCTAAATAGTTGCAGTAGCAAGTTGTAGTGTTTTGTATAAATATGGAGACTGGTCTGCGTGCTGTAGGGTTACGTGTGCAGCTTAAGGGTGCAGCTAATTAAGGAAGATCCTCTAATTGCAGGTGTTATTGATCATCGATCTATATATATATATATAAACAACCGTCCGTGCCGGCATTTGCACATACGACATGTTTTCCAATTTGTGGGGCTCCAAGACGGTCGAGACTAGCACCATGTCTGCGTCCACGAGCTCGTCGTCGATTTCTTCCAACCTTTCTGGCAGGAGCTTTATCAAGCCAGGTCGAGAGGGCGAACAACAGCGAGTACAGGCCCTTGAAGAGCAAGTCCAGCAGTTAGCGAGCACTGCAGCAGCAGCTGTCGACAGGGCCGAGAATCTAGAAGAGGAACTTCGAAGTCTACGTTCCAGATCCGACCTTGGACGATCCAACTCGTCGTCGACGGTCCAGTCGGTCAGCACAGTCAACTACGAGACGGATATTTCTTCGCCTGGGACTTCCAGCTTCCACAAGGATAGCTGGGAACAGGACAAGCGCATCCAGGAGCTGGAGGAAGCCTTTCACCGTGAACAGCAGCTGAGATTCGAGTCCGAACGCCGTGAGAAGGAGCTGAAGGTGGAATCTGAACGACGTGAGAAGGAATTGCGAATGCAATCCGAACGAGCTCTGACCAGCTGCCAAAGCAAAGACCCAGAACGAGACTCTCGTCTTCGCCAGTTGGAGATAGCCGTCAAGGCAATCCATCGTGCTCGCGAGGTGCTCTATCCAAAGCCGAAATCGAAATACGTCTACATCTGATCTCTCTTCTACTAACCCCTCGATTTACTAACTATTTATTTAATACCCTCTTCCTGTCTAATAGATTAATTACTACATTAGTATTTTTTTTCTTTTTTTTTTTTTTCAGAATGGCTGGACAGCCGAAAAACTGCAGTTTGACCAAACACGAAACAGGGACATGCACAGATCGGCCTATACGACGTCTGCACCCTCTTCCATAAAATTCTGACGTCGTGATAGACAGGAGCCGTTTTCCTGGCTTCAGTATGGGTCCCCTGAAAATCTGATGAATTGCGGTGACTAGCGAACAGGCACACACAAGAAAAAAAAAAAAAAAAAAAAAAAAAAAACACTTTCAGTAGACCACAGAGTATCTATGGAAATCTCAACTTGGTGTTGATTCGTTTTGCTGAAATTACGTCTATGAAACCAGGTAAAGCAGAATTGGGCAAAGAGATACGTTCTGGTAGTTGCTAGTGGATAACGCAAATCTGCCGTTGTAATTGTTGCTTAATTAGAGTGGGCAATTCATTAATAAATAGAAGGGTCATTATACTAAATTACAGATTAGTTTAGTGCTTCGTCGCTGCCAAAGCTTTCTTCCTCTTGTTCTGGGACATCAGAGTCCATTCGTTGCAGGTCGTTGGACACAGTCGGCTGAGAATCGTTAGGCTCATGAGCACCTCGGCCATAGAGGCGAACTTTGTATAGACAGGTGTACAGGGGGTTTCCCCAATTTTGGTCAATGGAGACAATCGCCTTGGAGGTGGTACCTGCGAGTTTTTGTACTGCATAGGGAATCGTGAATACCTGGGCACCTCGATGTGAGTAGACATTGTATGTGGCAGAAAGTACACGAACGTAGTCGTGGGGTATATCTTCACGCGGAGGCTGGGTGACAATGTCTTTGATTGCCTGCCGTTTCACTCCATCAGATATCTGGATCCAAAGAGAAACATTCCGCGGGGCAGTGGATGGATTGAGAGACACCTTGGCCGGGATGTGCTCAATTGAAAAGTCTGTGGCGTACATTTCTGAAGCAAGGAGAATGCCCAGCTTACCTGACTGGCCATTGACTGGCCAACATGAGCCTACAGATGTATCTTCGTTCAATGCCGCCTCGGGCGGGTTGAGGATCACTCGACCAAAGCCCGCTATTGACGTGACTTTGCGAGCCACTCTGTAGAAAATTGATCGGGACGAATGGGGAGAATAAGTCTTGCTAGTGTTTGGCCGATCGACTCGAGCACCGTTCACCCTGCTGGCAAAGTCCGGTTTCGCCAGCACTGACCGACTGTTATGTGCTTCAATATGGTCGCGGATGAGATTTTC
Source organism: Blastobotrys persicus (assembly GCA_030585065.1). Lineage (NCBI taxonomy): Eukaryota > Fungi > Ascomycota > Dipodascomycetes > Dipodascales > Trichomonascaceae > Blastobotrys > Blastobotrys persicus. The sequence goes on from JAJMBO010000036.1 coordinate 40,331, forward strand.
CAATGCCAAACCTGTAGCCACAGTGTCCGTGTCGTGGCTACCCGAATACTCAATTGCCGTTCGAACCTTATTGTCTAAACGCTCAAGCTTTTCCGACAGCTTGTCGCGGAACGCCGCCAGGTGATGTTGTAGTTCACGCTGAAAGTCTTCTTTTGACACTACTGTATGGGTATTGAGCGTGTCGTTGACCTGGCCCTGGATAATGGACTGCAGAGCCTTGTCATTGAGCTTGACAAACTCTTCCCAGTTGATATTTGCGGGTTGACCACGTTGTTCAAACTCGTAGTTATCTAGGATGGAGGAGAACCTCTCTTGAAGGATGGAATCGAGAAAGGACCAGAACTCTGGAATTGCAGAGATGGCCTTGGTTTCTGGGTCTACAGATACCACTAGCCGCGACGGCAGATACGATTCCAGTATGTCCAGGACATTCTGTTCTCCAGATTTAGCGTGTTCTAGGTACGTCATTCGTGTTTGCAGGCTCTCGATCTCCTTTGCAGCCTTTTGGATGGCCTCGATTGATGATGAGATGGCCTCACCGTGCTGGGTGACGGTAGTGCGGAGATCGACTGTCTCGTCTCCTTGATTCGACACCACGCGTTGCAGGTCGCCCAAGGAGTTTGACAGGTCTCTGAACGAGGACTGGATTTCATCCGAGATGGACGAAAATTCGTCCACCTGCTTGTTTACGATTGTAAAGTCAGTGGAGATTTGCGTCAAGCCCTGGATAACGGACTGGAGTTCCTCTTCCAGTCCGTCCAGTCTTATTTTGGCCGTTTCCGTGGAATCTTTCACCCCAGCCTGCAGGGACGTCGAAATGCGCGACAGACTCTCTACCTCGTGTTCGACGTTCATTAATCGCTCAGACAGTTCGTCCATATTTTCTGGTACGAGCTTGGGTGGAACATATTGGGCCTGTCGACCGGTTAGCAGTCCCCTGCCCCACCGCAGACCCTGGTAGACTCCAAAACTGGATACGACTAGGGAAAGCACCAGAAGAAGCGACATGAAGATGAATGATAGCACCCGCGTTTTCAAGAACGGAGAAAGAAGGAACTTGGCGGTCAAAAACCCAATTGTTGCCGTTCGTCTGACAAAATCAACGCACGGATTCACAATATAGTCGAGAACGGGATTCGAGTCGGCGTGATCGTCTGGTCGTCTGTGTCGCTCAAAAGATACATCTCTCGCAGGCTCGTCATTGACAACAGACTTTTCGTTCAGAATGTTAGAGTACTCTTCCTCGAGGTCCTCAACCTCCTGCTCAGCCTCGTACTCATGGGCCGGCAGAAGTGGGACTCGGGTATCGTAGCTCGTGTCTTCATGAACCATTTTCTCGTCCTCTTCGTCCGCGGTTTCGTCCTCTTCTTGGGGACGTTCATCATAGCTGGCCTCCTGGACAACCTGCTGCTCCTTTTGCGGAACAGGTGTGTCCTTATACAGTCTTCTAGGCCGCTGGTGTCTAGGGGTTCGTGGAATCAGGTCAACGTCGTCGTCGTCATCGTCCGCAGGAAGCGGATTCCGCATGGGACTGCCAATTGACCGCTGGACCATCAAATTCGGCCTACTGCGCAACGGCTGCGACGGCAGGTTCGCAGGACGGCCTCGCAGCGTATGCGCCGCCCGCTGCCGTCCGTTTATAGGCGTTGTAGTAAACATGTGTCGAGAAGATCTATTATACGCGTCTCAAAGGTTCAGAAGTAGGGGTCCCGCGTTAGCGCGGTGGGAAACATTTTCGAATCCACAGGATATCAATAATTTTCAATGCCCATCGGCAAAAATCGGCCCCCGAATCATCTCGACTCGCTTCCGCACACGAAGGATGGGCTTGCACAAATGGCACCTGGGTCTGGTGCTTTTGCTAGTGGTGATTGTGTGCTGGGTATCGTCCGGATTTCTGGTGAACGCCGCTGCTGACGAGTATGCAAAGCCATACTTTATTACCTATGTTAATACCTCTCTTTTTACGCTGTACCTAGTGCCTACGGCGTTGAGGAGTCTTCAGGGGCCCACCAGACGAGCTCCGTACACCAGATTGTCGGACTGTGAGCAGTTCTCGACGAGAGAGACTGCAATTTTAGGTGCCCAGTTTGCCGCTCTCTGGTTTCTGTCCAATTGCTTCAACAATGCCAGCTACATGTACACGACCGTGGGGAGTTCGACTATCATGGCCTGCACCAGCAGCTTCTTCACGCTTATTCTGGGCATTATATTCAAGACCGAGCGTTTCTCCCTCTCCCGATTGGGGGCCATTCTCGTCTCCTTTTTTGGGGTTGTCCTCGTTTCCAGAGCTGACGAGAAGGATGAGTCTGCTCCTCCAAATGCTGTCCTAGGTAACGCTCTCTCGCTGATCAGCGCGCTACTTTATGCCTCTTATTCAACTTTGCTCAAGAGCAAGGTCAAGGACGAGGGTCGCCTCAACAGCAAGCAGTTCTTTGGCTTCGTTGGACTATTTAACATCCTCCTTCTTTGGCCAATCATCCTCGCTGCTCATTGCTTCGGCGTTGAGCAGTTTGGATGGCCACAGTCGTCGCGAGTATGGATTTTGCTCTCCTTGAACGCTTTCATCACCCTGATCTCTGACTTCTTCTGGGTCCTAGCAACTCTCTTCACAAGCCCGCTAGTCGTCACCGTCGGCCTCTCAGGCACAATCCCCCTCTCTATGATAGGCGACTTCCTGCTCAAGGGCCGACTGGGCTCAATCATCTACTATCTTGGGGCCGCATTAGTCCTCTGGTCCTTCTTTGTCGTCAACAAGCACTCCCAGCAGGAGCTCGTTGACCACTCTGACGACGATAACGCTAACTAACCCGATGCATAGATTAGACCTACGCTTCTACATTTTGGCAAACAAAAAAAAAAAAAAAAAAAAAACCGGCTTCCGTATACTTCAAGTCTATACAGCTCTATAACCTAACCGTGCATTCTCAACTGGTCCTCGAACAAACCCACTCAGTCGTTTCCAGCAATGTCTCCCTCCTTTTCTCCGCTCATCTGCTGCCCAGCCACGGCCATGACTCGGCGTTCTCACCGAAAGGGGCACCCCCCACACTCCGTCGACAGCCGCGCGACTTGAAATTGTCCATAAAAAGCTTTTTTTTTGGCCACTTCGTCCTGGAAATCGCTAGTATGGCCAATGGTCAGCGGCTTCTCGCAAAATCTGGAAACATTCCCTCGTTGAAAGGTGAGAAGCGGCTATTTCCGTCCGCGGGTATAAATGGAACGGCTGAGTCATATCCGAACTGCATCCGGTGTTACTAAGGAAAGGGGTAAGAACACTTTGCCTTTTAAAATTTCAATTATACGTCCTTTTCTCTCATCTAATAACCCTAAGGCAGGTCTGTCTGACCATTTTCGTCCTATATCATCTCTGATCGCCATGGGTTACACTGACCTCCAATTCCTGGCCGCCATTCACGATCTGCGGTTGCATCGTGGGGTAACGGTTGCATATCCATATATATATGTCTTATGCCCAGGTTTATAAGACCCCACAAATCTGCCCTTTGGACATTATAGCAGAAAAAAAATGGGCAACAAGTTGAAACTGTATGCATACGGTATCGCTCCAACGCTTGGAGGATACGCGTTTGGATGGGACACGGGTATGTGAGAACAACTGAGTGAGAAAGGGTTCGTCTAACGTAATACATCTAGGCAGCATTTCCGGGATATTGACCATGGAATGGTTCAACAACTACTTCAACCACCCCTCAAACAGCTTGCAAGGTGGACTGACAGCCTCAATCCAGGCAGGTGCCTTTGCGGGTTCCCTGTTGACCGGTGCGCTCCTGGCTGATCGCCTCGGTCGCCGATGGACCATCATTTTGGGAAGCTTCATCTTCACTATTGGAATTGCTATTTGCACAGGTGCGAATAATATCTATGCCCTGGTTGCTGGCAGAGTCATCAACGGATTGGGAAATGGTTGTACAGCTATGATGGTCCCATTGTGGCAGAGTGAGACTATGCCGAAAGAAATACGAGGTCGAGTAATTTCGCTGCAGCAGTGTGTCATTAATTTTGGCATATTAACATCCTTCCTCATCCAGTACGGTACTTCTTTTATTAACAGCGATGCGTCGTGGAGATTGGCTTTTGGCTTGCAAATGATACCGACCGTTGGTCTGATGGTAGTAATGTTTTTTATGCCCGAATCTCCAAGATGGCTGATTCAAAAGTCACGCATTGACGAAGCCCTGACAGTTCTTGCCAGAGTCCATTCTAGTGGAGACACAACCGATCCTTATGTGCTGGCCGAATTCGAAGAGATCAAGGCAACTTTGGATTATGAGCGCTCATTGAAAAAGCCCAATTACATCGAGTTGCTCTTTTCCAAAACTCACGGTCGAAGAACGTTTATTGGACTGGGTGCCCAGTTCTTCCAACAAGCTGTGGGCATTAACTCTTGCCTTTACTATGCTCCGTTCCTCTTCCAACAGGCTGGTGTCGGAAGCACTGAAGCTTCTTTGCTCTCTAACGTCATCAATGGAATCGTTCTCAATGTGGTCACATTGCCAAATATGTACTACCTGGACACCTGGGGTCGTAGAAGACCAATGATTCTGGGTGCAATCGGCATGGGTATTTGCATGATGCTTATTGGCGTACTCTTCAAGACCTTGGGCCATCCTAGAATGGATCCAGTGACGAACAAGGTGCAGTTTGACTTTTCTGACAACCTCGCAGCAGGGAGAACTGTCATTGCCTTCCTTTATCTCTACGTGGCGGCCTTTGCCATTTCATGGGCTACACCTGCTTGGGTCGTACCTGCGGAAATCTTCACAATGGCATCTCGTGCCCGAGCTTCGTCCATGACCACGGCAACCAACTGGTTTGTCAACTTTTGGTTTGCTCTCTACATTCCAACTGCTTTGGAAAAAATTTCGTGGAAGCTTTACATGATTTTCTTTGTCATTTGCTTTGTTGCCGCTGTGGTTGTCTTCCTCTTCCAGCCTGAAACTGCTAACCGTTCGTTGGAGGACATGTCTTACATGTTCCAACCAGATAAGACTATGTGGGTGTTTTTGGATCATGACCTCACAGATGTTCATCCAAAGTTTGACACCCTCAACGAAACTAAGGAGAAGATAGAGCATGGTGAACTTGAAGTTAAGGGTGCCGAGGTACATCATGTCGAGGAGAAAGCTTAATATAGTTCTGTAATCAATTTAATAACATTTTAATCGGAGAATAGTACTACGAAATTTCGCTTCATGAAAGTAAATAGTAGTATATTCTAGATGTCAATACTTATACACTAACCCATCCTTGTCACCGGCTATAGGCTAACGCCTCCAGACAATGCAATTACTACGCCACACTGTTGTTGCTAATCTAACGATTGATTTAATACATGCAGTTTCTAATAAATGTTTGGAAGTTTCTCCCATTGGCCATTCCTCCTTCTCTCCCAATAGTTATCCTGACCGCTCTTAAGAACATAAAAGTCATTGCCACTTTCGCCGTTGAGTTCGAAGAAGGTAGGAGTCCATTTCTGGCCTTTTTCTTCCATTTCATGGCGAACAGATCTTTGCTTTTCTTCTAATTCAACCTTCTTTTGTTCGGCGTTATCAACATCGCCCTCTTCGTACATGCGTTGATCAGGTCTAAGACGACTATCTGTTGGTGGAATACAGCCCTTTTCGATTGGGGTAATCTCATTTAGTGTCGCCATAAATTCAGAAAAACCAAACTTCTTTTCATAGTCCTTCAACATTTTGCTTGCCTTCCACAGCACCTGGCCCTTTTGTGGTCCTTTAAATACGCCAATTTCATTTGTCCAAGTACCTTGATACTCAACTTCGGACTGCTTACCGTTAGAGTCGTAACCTTTGATAGTTAGGTCCTCGCTGCGTCCACTGAACATACCCCCGGCTTTGAACTCGACCACTGCTTTTGCACCCGTCGATGAGTACACAACCATGGTTCCAACTGGCTCCATATACTTTTCTCCAGCAATTATATTTCTCATGAACAGCGAAGGTTGAAGGAATTCGAACGCCTCGCCAGTTTCATTTATTGTGATGCGAAATGGTCCAGTATCCGTGAACTCTGCACTCTTGCCCCAGAACTTTTGCTTTGGATAACCGCTGTACTGTAACGTCCAGTCCTTAGACTCAGCATGCATAGCCATTCCCACTGGACGATGAGATATCTTTTCGGCAATAAAACGGAAGCCTTTATCTTCTCGGACCAATTCATAAGTCTCGCCCAATAGCGGATTGAACGACTTACGGGCACATCGCTCTTTGGCTCTAAAACCTGCGAGGGAAGTGACTCCAAAAACTGCAATCAGCATAGCCCTTTCGACACCGTCTTCTGTTACAACTGCCTTGTCGATCACCTCGGATGATTCCATAAATTCAGCTAATCGCTGTAAGAAAGAAATTGGTTCGTTCATGGTAATTGGCATTGCGACTGTTGTCAAATCCTTTCCAACATTTTTACGTAAAATGCTGATCAAGCTTGGAGGCATGCCTTTTTGATCGCCAATTGTAGTCCGTCGTTTAACAGGAGATGTGATCTCTGGGAGCGGATAGAGATCATGCTTAGGAATTGGGTGATGGATCGATACATCTCTTCGTAAGCGGGTCTCATTCTCATCGTCAGACAAGGTTGAAAGATCGTCATCGTCATCATCATCTAACTCCTCTTCACCAGAGCTCTCAACATTAACATAAACCACACCGTTATCCAATCCCTCATGCGCGTCATAAAACATTTCATCAGACCAGACGCTCTCGACATCCATGGACTGGCGCGGAGTTCTAGCCATCGAATTTCTTGACATAACAGCAGAAAGTGTATCCTTTTTCGCCTTTTCCCTTTCTGCAAGAAGCGCTTTAAAGTCAGAGACAATCTCGGTTAACTGACTTACCAAGTCATGCCATTCTGATGCCTGCCCGTTACCAATGCTGTCGCTTGACGCGTTAACGTGGCTCTGTCCTAGTGAAGAAGGCTGTTGTTCTTTGCTGCTAGCACTAGTCTTTCTCGAAGATCTCCTCCTCCAGAATGATGGCTTTCGTTGGAGGGGCTTGTGCTCATTTGGAATCGGAGGCGTCGGTGGAACTGCAGACTCCTGGGGAAGTGAGGTCTGAGACGATGAAAATTCATTCTGCTTCAAGATTGGTGATGATACATTCTGTGCTTTTGAAGTAGCCCCTTCCAAGCGAGCAAAGAGCTGTTCCACCCTGGCCCAGTCGCTATTGTCGTTTGCAACCATGCTGTTACGCATTGGGGAGGCAGTATCACAGTTACCTTGCGGACTGACTTTGGAATGTCGTGCGACATTCAATGCCTGGACCCAAGTACGGAAGTCCGCCAACGTCAAGGCACGAAGACTCCAAACCTCCATACCGGAATCAATGAAAATATCTCTAGTTTGCTCCTTTGCGGAAATAACACACAGTTGAATTGGCATAGATCCCCGCAACAGCGACGACTTTTGGTCAAGGTAGTAGTTCAACAGCCCGTACTTGTAATCGAGCGAGAAATATCTTCGGCCATACCCTTGCAACCGCTTGCGACGCTTTTTGAGCAGAATTCCAGTAATATACCGACCATCGGATACCACTGTCGACGATTCAACAGGCACTTTGGCGATCGCCGGAGTGACCTCCTTTCCCGATACTTGTTGACTGAACAAGACAGTCTTGGATGTAGTCTTTGAAAAGGTGTTATCAAAAACCAAAGCATACATGCCCCCTTGTCCCTCTTCAACGTCGTATTCTCCTTTCACAAAATCCTCGGCATTGCACTTCCCATGCCAATATACCTTTTGCAACCCGTTTTGTTCCAGCCTATCCTCGAGGTCTTCAGGACTAATTGACCCTAGTAAACGCTTATCGTCATCAAGGTCCCCGGCCAAATTAAACTCGGCCACTTTTCGGAAAAGTCCAACGTTAATAGACTTTTTGTTAGGCTTCACCTGCCAGTTGATGATGCAGTTGTCGCTGGCATTGACCCATTTGATCAAAAACGACTTGGAGTGGATTTCCAAACGCTCCATCCTGTCCAGTTGGCAAAATCGTGTGGAGCCGAGCGTCCAGAATGTGATCAAACCGCCAGCGCATTTTCCCTTCCAAACGCCGCACCGGCCTTCCGAAACCCGCTTATGTAAGCGGCCCCGATCGAGGCCAAGGAATTAATCAGCGCTCTCTGGATGCGGAAGAGCGGCGGTAGCGGTTCCTTGAGAGGACGAATGCCCCTACTGCTATGCTTTCCAGAGAAAAAAATTGGGTTGGGCGAACGGTACGAGCTTCTGCTGAAACATATGTTGTTTCAAAATACTCGGAAACTAACGGTTCCGTTGGACAGTGCATAAATGCGGGAATTTTTTGCATACGATGCACAGATCGAGATGGCCCCTTATTGAGGGAAAAAAGGTCAATTGCGGTTGGGGGTCGAGGATAAAGTTGGCAACTATCGGGTTTGTCTAATGAACGTGGATGCTATCTTCTGCCTTTTCGTTCCTGTGCAATAATGACGTTTTCCTCGATTGCAGAGAGGGTGTGGATGCAAATTGCGCTACAGGGTGACCCTCCAAACGAGGCCAGAACAAGCTTATCATGATTCAGTTCTTCGGAAGCTTTAATCAACCTTATTCAAGGACACTTCAAAAACCCCCAGCAAGCAAAGATGATTTCCTCAAAAATCAGCCCATGTGTTTCTCCGTTGTTAGACAAACCACAGAATCAATTCTCGCTCTGCGCCTTCATACGATCTCGGGTCTTTATGAGCCTCGTTTGAACAGTGTGCAACGTAGAGTTAATCAAAGCGAGTCGCTTTCGTGACTGATGTATCTTCTCCACGGTCTCTGTAATATCTGGAGGAATCGACGCTGTGTTATAGTTCTCCAATTCTACCAATCTGTTAGCAGACGAGACTCTGATGAGCGCAAGCCGAGACTGAAACGCAACCTCCTCAGTACAACGTAGTCTATAGTTCTCGATGTAGAGTCACTTACTTGTTGTTAATGCATTAAGCTGGGTAGATAGCGCCAGTTGGGATGCTTGCAACGATTGTAATCGCTGCGCTGTGACCTCTAGCGTAGAATCTAACGTCGGCTGAGCAGCTGAAAAGACCGGATCCTTGCTTCCTCCTCCGTTGAAGCTCGTATTGCTATTGCTTACTGACATATCTAAAGATTAGATAGACCTTTAGCGCTGTCCCAGATTGACTTCCTAAAGGGAATCGCGTCTTTCGCGCTCTCTTTCAGGCACGTGCGGCTGTGCACTGGCACTTTCTATACACGAGGCAGTGGAAAGGGCTACGTGGAATTGGTTTGGTCGTGCTTTCTATTGAGCAATAGGGGCTAAGGGTATATTGCTTGAGAGATTGGCCAAAAAAAAAAAAAAAAAAAAAAAAAAAAAAAAAAAGAACTGGTGCTCTCTCCCTTCGCGAGTAGCAGAAGAGAATATGTACAGGGGCTTAATAATGCAGTTATTTCTCGTCGTTGAGGAGCTGTTGCATAGCCTGAGTCTTTGCATACGCATCCATGGCGTCGACGACTTCGTCAAACTTTTCTCCAGACATGATTTCTTCTAATTTATAGGCCGTGAAGCCGCAGCGATGATCGGTGATTCTATTTTGCGAGTAATTGTAAGTTCGGATCTTATCTGAGCGATTTGTCGTCGTCACTTGGTCAGTACGCTTCTTTCGCTCTTCCTCCTCCTTCTCAATGCGCTCCTTTTCGGCTATTCTCGCCCGAAGAACCATATATGCTTTGGCACGGTTTTTATGTTGCGACCGCTCATCTTGCATCGAAACGACAATCCCTGTGGGAATATGGGTCAATCGCACTGCAGAGTCTGTGGTATTGACGTGCTGTCCTCCTGAACCTCGCGATCGCATGAGATCCATTCTAACTTCACCAGGTGCGAATTCGCGTTCAGCATCTTCAGCGTCAGCATTTTCATTCATCTGTGGAAGCACAACCACTGCTGCTGTGGAAGTATGAACTCGGCCTTTCGATTCGGTTTCCGGAACCCGCTGGACTCTATGAACACCACCCTCATATTGCAGCCGTTCGTACGAACCGGGAGAGTCAATACTGAAAATCGCCTCAGTTAGACCATTTCCCGTTGGTGTTGTCGAAATTGAGATCACCTTATGTGGCCATCCATTCTTTAACGCATAGTTCTTATACATTGTCAATAGATCATTGGCAAAGATCATGGCCTCACTGCCTCCAACACCAGGACGAAGCTCCAACATACAGGCCTTGTCAATGAAGGGGTTAGTAGGCACAAGTTGCGTCTGTAAGTTTTTCGCCAGGGTCTCTAGCGTTGATTTGGCTTCTTCAATCTCGGCCTCTGCTTCTCCTTTGAGCGATGGATCTTCTAACAGAACTTTTAGTTCTTCATATTCCTGCTGGGCCTTTTTATAATTATTGAATCGGTCTACAACTACACCTAGCCTGGCCAACTTGGTTGCCTTTCCCGTATCGAAGCCATGTTCGCCCGATGAAATGTCCTCTGCAAGGTCGTCATGCTCTTGAACTATTTTTTCCGCCTTTTGCACGAGCAATGGATGGAGTCCTTCATACTCTACCGTGTGGTTACATCGCCGAAGCGCAAATACTCGCCGTATAGCAGGCCTTCGTATCCCCCCTGCTAAATATTTCAACATTTTTCACTGTCCCTGAAGAAAACGTTGGTGATCGGGAATCGGGCCGTCTACTGCTGTACAAACTTAAAACATGTCCCCATCAATGGAATACGTTGCGCAAACTAGGCTTATTCGGCCATCTATGGCACATCCCCTTGCGCGCAAGACGCGGGCCGTAAAACACCTCGCAAAGCCAGACAGATCATCACAAGGCGATAACGATATCTTGAGATAGAGCCATGGCGAGTTGGAGGGAGAGCTTGGCCGAGCAATTGGTCGAGAGGGATTCTCGTGAGAAGCAGTATGACGCGATAGTTCTTGCTTGTAAGTATTTCCATCCGAAATGTAATGTATCGGCGGTTTCCTTGTGCGGGGCGGGCCTTTTAGCTGCATTTGCGCAATTGGTCCGGTTTCTAGTGGAATAATGATCAACTAGCCATCTATTCTTTTCAGGAAGATGGCATCCCGAATACTGGATCGTTTGCTATTAAAGTACAGGAATCTCTGTACCTAGTAATTTGGGAATTTTCCCTGGAAAATCCCTGGGAATGAGATATGGCTTGAGGCTCTCCAAGTACTCTCCAACCTACGTATCGATGCTAATATATACGCTAGTTCAGGAAGCAGCGGGTCGATGTGTTGAGGTAGAAAAGAGAGCCATTGGCGAGGCAAGTGTGCAAGATGGCAGCGAGACCGATGAGTTGACCCGTTTGTATAGTGAATTGTCCCTAAAGACGGAAGCTTGGAAAAAATTGAAAGAGGATTTGAAAATCCTCACTCACAAGTACACAGATTTAAAGAAACAGTCTGAGAATAACAAAGAAGTACTTCAGAGGTACGAGAAAGAGCTAGCAGCCTTGAAAAGAGAAGTCCAAAACTCGAAAGACGAAGCTCTCGCATTGCAAATACAACTGAACGTGTCTGAAGATAATAATCGAAAGCTCAAAGAAGACAACTCTGCGCTCGTTGACAGGTGGATGAAAAAAGTTGAAGAAGAAGCTTCAAAAATGAACGAAGCAAACGAGTTCTTACAAAGGTAAGTTGTTGCTTGCACGCACAACTCTGTGAAAATTCTAACTAGGTTTCTAGCTTGGAAAGACTCCGACATAAAGCGCAAGAGGACCCGCTTCAAAACAGCTAAGCGAGTGTGATGGTTTATAATACAAGAGTTACTCCTATCAGCTACGTCGTTTTTTGAGCACCTTTTCCAACTGAGAACGGTCGACTGTGGAAATATAATACTTGCCACCATTTGCTTGCCAGCTGACATAGTTGTCAGAGAAATGTTTGGTTTCGACACGAAGTATGTTCAAGGGAGATTCAATGTTTGCGTCAGATATGACATAATCAGGAGGTACGAATGATTTGAGAGATACGATTTTAGTGCCTTCCTTTAAATCCAGAAACATGTCAATGAGGTGGCCATTCAGCTTTGCGTCAAACGCATAATTGTTTACTAGAACCACATCAGCTCGTTTAAGGACGCTCTGAATTTCAGCATTGTTGACAAAATCTGCGGATCGCAGATTAATGCCACCCATGTTTATATTATACCCCTTGATCCTGCTCTCAAATTCTCGTTGCTGTTCTTCTGCAAAGCTTGACGCAGCCTTCATCATCTCACACCCCCAGCTTTCACAGCCAACTTCTAGTGCAGCTTGTAGGACACAGTTACCAACACCCGACCCCAAATCAACGAAGACAGACTTGGAAGTCATGCCTGTTTCATGGAATACTTTGCTGGTGAAGGGAGGCAGTAGCTCTCCATAAACATTATTGGAAAATGCTTTGTAATGGCGCAATTCCTGGGTTTTTGGAGATACAACTCTGGCATAAACCTGATTAAGGAGCTCAGAAACAAATTTAAAACTGAGCGATTTTTGGGATTTGATGGTTTCTATTATCTCTCCGGATTCTCGTAACTGGGTCATTAGGTCGTTAAACTCCTTAATCGAGTCTCTGAATTTTTGGGCGTCACCCGACTTGATAGATCGGCGCATTCTTCGTACTATACAGTCTCTCATCATCTCGTCCTTGATTGTGTTTCTGTGCTTTTCCGAAACTAGATCCCGACTTATCGCCTCCATAACTGAATCTATCTCCACAATGGGGTTAAACTCATCGTCCTTTTTCGGGCTCATTATCCGATATTCTTCACGACCAAACGGCAGTTCCAAAGAAATCTTTAATTCTGGATCAGACTGAAATAGAGGATTGTATTTCTCCTTTGCCTGATCTACCAGTTGAGCTGCTGATATTAAACCGAGTCTGTCTCCATCCCCATGATCCTTATAAATACACCTTTCCGGATCAACCAGTGGCTGAAGTTTCTTCTGTCTTTTCAAGCGTTCAAAGCCACCTTCGTCCTCCTCTTCGCTACTCTCCACCGGGGTCTGCATCTGGACTTTATTTACTCCTGCGGGTGATGGCGGATTCGAAGACATATTTGGCGACGAGCTCTGCCGTTTTTTTCGTTTTACTCCATCCTTTACAGCACTTTTCTGTGCCTGTGAACTCTCCCGTCGACTCTTTGGCCGGGGCTTAGGAATGTCCTTCACAGTCGTCGTGTTCTTTACCGAATTCTGTGGATGATGCGGATCTTTTGCACCTCCTCCATTAGCTTTGTTTAACCTAGCAAAAAACATAGCACCAGCAGCTTCTGCCGTCGTGTCGTCGTCGATTGATTTCAACACCGCCGCTGCCGCATTCCGCTATTCGCCGGTGGCAAGTCGGCGGTCGTCGTCGGAATCCCGAGTCACGTGAGTTTTGATGAAGTGTAAAAAGGTCCGACTGAACAGTTTTTGAAGAGATCAGTGGTTGTGTGCTCTTTATTGACTGAGTTATATGATTGAAATCTGAAACAAGGCTAGAAGAGCATGCAGTCCAAACAGCAGTAACGCTAGCGCTGTTTGCAATAAACATGGCAGGGGTCTGGGGGGCCGCGCGAAACGCGCGAGAAGTATGGGCTTGGATTTAGCCCCGATGGAAAGGGACTGTGCATTGCACAGGGTCAGAGATGGTAAATGCGAGGCCTGATGGAATAAATTGGGGGCTGTTTATGTGCCTGATGGGTTTCAGAGTGGTGAATTCACTGACTATTAAGACCTTTTTCCAGCCAGATGAATATTGGCAGTCTCTAGAGCCTGCGCATATAGCAGTTTTCGGGTACGGGTTCAAGACATGGGAATGGAGAGAAGCATTGAGGAGCGCAGCCCATCCCAAGCTCTACGAGGTTGTATATCGTATTACTGAATGGCTAGGAATTGACATTGTTTTGGGCCCGAAAATATTTCAAGGGATGGTTGCGGCTGTAGGCGATTATCAGTTGTACAAGCTGGGCCGGAGAATTCTTGGAGGAGAGGGAGCCAGGTATGCTTTGATTGCTAGCTTAGGGTCCGCGTTCAATTGGTTTTGTATGACTCGGACATTTTCAAATTCATTGGAGATGGTCCTGACTACTTTTGCTTTGGCATATTGGCCATGGAACAGCAACTTGGTCAACTTTAAGCACCTCGCGGTGGCATTAGTTGTTGCATCGATATCTTGTATTTTCAGACCGACCAATGCACTGATCTGGCTGTTTTTGGGTATCAATTTGATTCTAAGGATTAGGGACAAAGTGAAGGTCATTTTGTTGACGGCGAGTATTGGTGCCCTGTCCTTAATTATAAACTTTTTAGTGGACAGATCTTACTATGGCGAGCCTATTTTCCCTTTGAAAAAGTTTATCGAGTTCAATGTGGTGCAGTCGTTGTCTGAATTCTATGGAGTATCCCCTAGCCACTACTATATATCCCAGGGAATTCCCATACTCCTGATATCATATCTGCCTTTTGTATTATGGGAAATGTGGCAATCCCGGAAATCCATTATTGTTTGGCTGGTCTTGTTCACTATTGGCACTTATTCTCTTCTCGCCCATAAGGAGGTTCGGTTCATTTATCCGCTCATACCTCTATTGCATTTGTTATTGGCGCGAGCAGTGCTTCGGTTAGAAATACCCAATCGCAAGAAGGTCCTATCGTGGCTTGTTATTCTTAATATACCTGTTGCATTCTATTTCACTCAGTATCATCAACGAGGTGTGGTTGACGTGATGCAGTATCTACGCCGCGACTCTGAAGTGACCAGTGTCGGATTCCTCATGCCTTGCCATTCCACGCCGTGGCAAGCACATCTACACCGAGACATTCCTTCATGGTTTTTGACCTGTGAGCCTCCGATTGGATTCAGTCAAGAAGAAAGAAACGCGTATCTTGATATTGCCGACCAGTTTTACGAGGATCCAGTGAAGTTTCTAGATCAGCATATGGGCTTGGACTATGAATGGCCGTCACACCTGGTATTCTTTGAAGCATTGGAGGATACGGTTAAACCGTATTTGCAACAGCATGGATCATATGAGCCTGATGTACGGTTTTTTAATAGTCACTTTCATGACGACTGGAGGAGAATTGGAGATGTAGTTGTTTATAAGCGGGGCTAGTTTGTGTTCCGTAGGGGTACCACATACGCTATGATAGGCAGCTAGAACTTCAGTCATTTGTAATATATCTGATTTCGTTACATTTATTTAATTATTAGACGTCTCATCATCTGCTTGTTCATTAGTTTCTGAAACTGTCTTGGTTTCTGTTTCCGTTATTTCAGTTGTAGTGTTGTTGGATGCATCAATTGGCTGTCGAGTCTCATCAGTTTCAGCAACGGTTTTGGCTTCAATTACTTTTGTTCCGTTGGCTTGTGGTTCCTGGTCCTTAGTTTCCCTTATATCAGTCGCAGTTACATTGGAACCATCAACGGCAGTCTCCACAGTAGTAGAAGCTGACGTCTGTTCTTGACTTAATCTTTGCTCTTCCTCTTCTCTCTCATCGTCTTCAAGAAGAGCTCGCTCAATTTCCTTCTGCTCCTTTGTCATTTTCATGCGACGAATATCTTCTATAATGTTTTTCGGGTCGAGGGCCCAATTAATGACACCATCAGGACCATATCTTTCCGAAAGCCATTTGTTTGCAGTCTTGAAATGGCCGCAGTCGAAGAATCCCCGGTTTGCAGATAACGGGCTAGGATGAACAGATCTAAGAATCAAATGTCTATTCTTGTCGGGGTTAATCCTGCCAATTCTTTGAGCAGCTGGTGTACCCCAAGCAAGGAAGCATAGCCCAGTGGGACGATATTGCAATGCAGCAGAAAGAACACGTTCAGTGAAAGTTTCCCAGCCTTGTTTAGAATGCGAATTGGCTTCGTGTGCTCTGACAGTCAGACAAGCGTTGAGTAAAAGGACACCCTGTGTACACCACGGAATGAGAGATCCAGAATTGGGCACTTTAAAGTCCGAGTAGCACTTCTGTATGCCCTTGTAAATGTTCTTCAGCGACGGAGGAGGGGGAGTAGGAGGGTTAACAGAAAAGGCAAGACCATGAGCCTGGTTGTAATTATGATAAGGGTCCTGACCAAGAATCACTACCTTGACATTATGCAGCGGAGTCAAACGAGACCACGAATAAATATCTTTTTCAGGGGGAAATATCTTTTTTCCTTTCTCCTTTTCACCCTTCAGAAACTTTTTCAACGTTAGAAAGTAGTCCTGGGTTAGCTCTGGATAAAGAACAGACAACCAAGAGTCGTCCAACGTGTCTATCTCTAATTGCAGCAATTCCTTCTGTTCAGGAGTCAGAGACGCGATCCATTTATCCTTATCAAAGTCATTCATAGCTTTTCCGGCACTACTGACCGCACCTGATGCAGTTTTTTGGACCTTTGACGAGTCTGGCTTGAAAAAAGCAGTAACTCGACCGTCAGCCTTACGCTTTGGCACAGTCATTGAGCTGATGTATAAGAACTTGGTCAAACGCGTCGTGAAAGATGTTCAAATGTGAATAATTTTAATTTACGCGTGACGAACGCGTGGATTAGTCCCATCGGGGTTCCCCGGAGCCCCTGAATGAAAATTTATCGCGTCGAAAGCCTGATATTTGTTAATTGGCTGGGATTTTTGTAATTTTCAAGATCCAGGACCTTGTTAAACTCAAGGAACCAAGATTGGAAGCTCAAAGAAGGAGGATATGTAAATTAAACCTTTGGCACGGCAGTCGACGGAGGTGCAGATCTTTCCAATAGAGGCAGTTATTTTACGAAAACCCTGGCCGTTGACTGTGAGTCAGAGATGACCCGGGCATCGTTGACCCGGAGCAGCCATATATAAAGCCATGTGTCCTCTCCGTAGCTTAGAAAGCCAGTGCAATGAATAACATGAAAGGGATTGAAAACACTTGCGACAGGGAGTCCATCACTAAAGGCTCTGATGCCGAGGAAGAAGAGATTCTGGTATGTCAGGAACATCGTAGACTAGTAGCGTTAACCAAAGGAACAACACGACGGGTGCCCCATTGTGGCTGAGATTATACCGTTGGAACTTGAACAAGGTTAATACCTGCGAAAGAATGTGTTTTGTTCTGTCTGGTGTCGTTGCTAACACTCTGGGGTGCGCTGATATGGCACTCTGGCTTGTGTGTGCACGGGAGTCAATTGAAATGCTCGTTGAAAGCGGTTCTCGGTATTTGATCGATTCTTTACCGTGTACATTTAACAGGCGATGTGCTGTACAGCGTAGTCGGTTTTTTTGTAGTTAAATCTAGGGTACAAGCAGACTCTTCTGAGAGTATACTCGTTGTTTGAGAGCTTTGCAGCCAGTTTTACTGCTGTCAACACTATCGGGGGCATCAGGAATTTGTTCACTTTCGGAATCGCCCTAGGAGGGCCCCAGGCTTATTGGATCACGTACACCTCAGCGTCGGTGTTTGTTGTCATCACAGCTCTGGTCTTAGCCGAGGTGTGCTCTGCTCTGCCTGCTGCTGGGTCCATTTATCTATGGGCAGCAGCCAGCGGAGGAAGGTACTTTGGTAGATTCTTTGGATTCCTGGTGGCATTTTGGGCTACCACAGCTTGGACCAGTTTTGTTGCCAGTAACAGTCAGAACATCTCCTATTACATCCTGTCGGAAATAGCAGTGTTCAAGCTGGATTTTTCAACCGACGTAAACAATGTCAAGTTTCGAGCGGTACAGTGGATAGTGGCAGAGGCAATTCTGGCTATTTCCTTGGTTGTCAATTACATCCCTCCTCGATGGTATCGATGGGTGTTCAGGGTTGGCACGTTTATAGTTGTGTCAGACTTTATCATCAACATTATCTGGCTTCCAATTGGTGTCAGTCAAAGGTATGGCTTTCAGTCTGCAAAGTTTGTGTTCACTGAACATGCAAACTACAGTGGTGGTTCAGATACTTTGGCCTGGATCTTGTGTTTCTTTGCTACTGGCGGCATCCAAGTTGGGTTTGACGCTAGTGGCCATGTTGCTGAAGAAACCAAGCAGGCAAGCACAGTTGCTGCAAAGGGTATCTTGACTTCTTGTCTAGCTTGCACCTTGATCGGCTTTGCTTGTGTTTTTCTGTTCCTGTTTTGCACTCCTGATCTACAGGTCTTGTTTTCGCTTGACGCTCCGCAGCCTATGGTCCAGTTCTACGCTTTGGCGCTTGGACAGCATGCCCACGTCGCAATGACGGTTGTCACAGTTCTAGCCGCCTTTTCAGCTTCCTGCGTAGCCATTGTTGCAGCGTCGAGGTTGATCTATGCCGTAGCTCGTGACGGCGTGCTACCATTTTCTTGGTGGATTGGTCGCCTTGATCCTAAGACCAAGCAACCTGCAAACTCGATCACTTTCCTTGGAGTCATTGCTGCCATCTTGCTTTGCTCTATTCTTCCCAGCTCGCTGGCCTTCCAGAGCTTGGTATCCGCAGCTGCTGTACCTACGATTGCATCGTGGGGGGTCATTTCCTTTGGACTCTGCTTCCTGACGAAGGATTTGAAGCCAAAGTATTCCCTGGGTGTTTTTTCCAAGCCGTTCCAGTTCATTTCCTTTGTTTGGAACACGTTTTTGACGGCCATTCTACTGTCTCCCCAGGAATTCCCGGTCACCAGGCAGAACTTTAACTATGCGCCCATCATCTTGGGTATTGTGTCGCTCTTTGCCGTGGTTGCGTATTTTGTCATTTCCGAAGATCGCTGGTTCAAGATCTCGAGACACATTCCTGAACATATAGCACAGTCTAGATGATTCTGTAGGATGCCTGTTGGATTTGTACATCAGGTATAAGAAACATACATTACATTTTGAAACAGGGCAAGAAATTCGTTACTGTACTAAGGCAAGTGTTGTACACGTCAATATGTACGTCCTTAAATTGTCTTCAGGGATATTTCCTACCTTTAACTGGACGTATCCCGATGCAAATTGGCCGTGCATGCAAACTATGGCATATCTCATGAGAGGAATACAAGCTGTCGAAAGACTGTTAGAACCCCCACCGATCTGAAACAGGGCCAGTCAAGCTGGGTCCAGCTTCTTTCCGCTGAGAGTCAACCCGCTCAACAGCCTTTGGACGGAATTCCAGAGCCTTTATGCCGGCTTCAGAACCTCGAAGCTTATCCACTATTCCTTCTGCTCGGCAGAGATCGTCCTGCTTCATGTAAATGTCCAATTGACCGACGAAACAGTTTACATCTCCAACTTCCGCTCCGAGTTTGAACCATTCCAAAGCCAGGTTGCGGTCATTAAAATAATTCATATACAGGAAGCCCAAAGGAGCAAATGCCTCTTTGAGCCCGTGAGACGCTGCACGCTCAAAATGATATCGAACCGACGGTTTGTCGGGCTCCAGGATCTGACCTAAATAAAAATGGCAATCCATCACCTGCTTGGGATCTTGGGCAACCTCGATGGCCCGTTCGAATGCAGACCGGGCTTGTTGAATGGACTTGTTCATGAAGTGGATCAAGCCTATATTTCTTAAGCATTCCACCAAAACCGCATTATCGTCAATGTCGTGGTTAACTGCCAATTGATAAAACTCAATAGCCTTTTGGCCGTATCCCGATTTGTATGCCAAATCGCCGGATATTTTGAATGCCAGAGCATGTCCTCGATCCATCAGTTGGGTCAGCAGGGAATCTGCGTGATTACTATCTTCTTTTGGACTGTCCTTATCGGCCAAAACTCGGCCAGCCAACAGAGCAATAGCAGAGTTGTGGCCCATCTCTGCAGCTCTCTCGACCAGGTTATTCTCAACAATAGCGAGAGGCTTGTCAATCCTCCCTGTTCGCTTTCGCATGGTTTCCAGAATCCGCTTAAATGTCATGACGTCGTCGGCAGTCACCGACTCCGGGAGCTTGCCATCATCCAACGTCCGACAGGCCTCCAGCGTAGAGGCCACATCTTTGTACGACAGAGGGACCTTGAATTCGAACAAATATCGCTTCAGCTCCTGCTTTGGCACCAGGTTGGTCAACACCCTCCTGCCGGACATGGTGAAATTTATCAGTTGGTCCCAACCGACAGTCCGCTTCACCACTTTGACAGTGGTTCATCAGGCCTTGTCTTGTTGTTGAATAGATATTAAACGTTTGTTTAAATGGTATTGGTTCAATCGTCGTTTGCACTGATCTCTGTCTCGACCTACTAGACAGATCTGTCGTTTTGGTAAGAATGACTAGAGACGGGACCTTTTGAGTCGACTCGCTCTTTTTCATCCTATTTTTCTCTTTCAGATATTTATTCAATTGAGTGTTTTCACGCTACCTCGTTTACGCTAATCAGAAAGATAGGTAGGTTCATTTAAAAAATAATTTGGCCTCCACTCTTCTATGACTATAAATTATATACTTAAAAGATGTCATCATTTCTCATTTTACTCTCAACTATTACTCCTGCTGCTGCTACACTGTATTGGTTCTGTTTTTATCTTCTTTTCCTTATAGTTAATAGACCATGGATATGATATACTACCATTCGTCACTCTGCATTGGATGATTACAACTGATGATATTTCTCTGTTCGCTAGCAACACAATTACTACCGCTACTTTAATCCTACACTAGCTTTTTACCTCACTGCCCATGACCAATAAACCCCGATCTTCTCTCGAATCATGATTCAGATCAGTTGGATGGATATTTGGACGAACAATAAACAGTCTCACTACCATCTTCTACTCCTTCTGCACCAGTTCAAAAATTACTACCGCTACTTTAATCATACACTAGCTTTGTACCTCACTACCCATGACCAATAAACCCCGATCTTCTCTCGAATCATGATTCAGATCAGTTGGATGGATATTTGGACGAACACTAAACAGCCTCACTACTATCTTCTACTCTTTCCAGCACAAGTTCAAATACTGTTACTCCACTCTTTGACTCTCTCCCTTCTCAATTGTCACGCAATTCGCAGCCACCACCCCCGACCCCTTACTCCCCCTATGTCCTACTACCCTCTACCACCATACTTCCTCTCACTCTATCCTTTCTCTAACCCAGGCTACGGCTTGAAGACCCAGCCAATTCACTATTAACCCCGACCATGCATCACGTGACCCAGGGTTAGGAAAACAATGTCGTCTTTAAGCAGGGGAAATTTCGGAGAGCGAAGGACACTATTGGACAGGAGACCATGAGACCGAGCGACTTCTCACACGTAGTCATAGGCGGCGGCGTCGTTGGGCTGTCTATTGCTGCGAGGCTGTCCAGACGAGCCGCCAACTCTGTGCTACTGGTGGAGCGACACAGTGATCTGGGGACGGAGACGAGTTCTCGAAATTCCGAGGTTATTCATGCAGGTATTTACTATCCACCCCACTCCCTACGAACAAAGCTATGTATTCGAGGCAAAGAAATGATCTACGAAGCTGGTCGCAAGTATGGGGTCGAATTGCACAATTGCGGCAAGTGGGTGGTGGCCCAGACTGATCAGGAAGCTGAGCATTTGAACAAGCTGTATGAGCGCAGCAAGCTGACTGGCGTCCCCTTGGAATGGATCAATCCCGAGAAAGCCCAGGCAATTGAGCCTGCGGTGATTGCCCGCAAGGCCATTCTACATTCGCCCACCACGGGCATTGTGTCTGCTCACTCGCTGATGAAGCTGTACGAGGCAGAGATGGAGAGCAACGGAGTTGAGGTGGCCTTGGGAACCACAGTCGATGGGCTAGAGTACGAGGGCCAAGCTGAAGGTGGATATGTCTTGCATTGCGATAGCGACGGTGACAAGATAGATATCAAGGCAGATCGGGTCATCAACTCTGCGGGCCACGGAGCTGTCAAGGTTAGCAATAGTCTGCTGCCGCCAGAACGGCAACTGAAGGCGTTTTTTGCCAAAGGCAATTACTTTTCGTACAATGCCTCGAGGCCCAAGGTTAGCAGGCTCATCTACCCATGTCCGTCTGACCACGCTTCTCTTGGGACCCATCTCACCCTGGATCTCGGAGGCAAGATCAAGTTTGGCCCGGATTTGGAGTGGGTTGAGAGCGCTGATGACGTGCAGGTGAACGGCAAGAACCTCGAACCAGCCATTCAAGAGATTAACCGATACCTGAAGGGAGTGGACCCGTCGGCATTGACGCCAGACTATGCGGGCATCCGGCCCAAGATTACAAACAACGGCGCACGGTTCCAGGACTTTGTCATCCGAGAGGAAGACGGATTCCCCGGTTTCATCAATCTGCTCAACATCGAGAGTCCGGGACTTACAGCCAGCATGGCCATTGCCGAGGAAGTCGACCGCATCGCTAATTAACCTTCTCGCTATAATAGTCACCTACCCCTCACGCAGTCGCCGCGAAAAGCTATATGCGCTTCCCTCGATGGGACGCAGCATGCATTCTGCACAACTATTAATATCCTCCTGTTGCTAAGCAACCCATCAGCCAATACGGTCAATCAATCGCGTCTCCATTTGGCAAACTTGCCATCATATAAACCAAACACTATAGACATATGCATTATATCTACATAACTATAGAAAGAAAAAAATAAAAATAAAAATAGAAAAAATTCTGGCCGCATACCCCCCTCCCAGCTACGAGATCCCTGCACGTGATTGGATGCTTCCCTGCCAGATTGTGGAGGCGGCATTTGATAAGGCGCCGGAGATCTGCATGCAGAGAATATGTTAACGGAGAAGGCGGCGAAGTAGCCGAAAGCGGATATGGTCCGTGCACTGCTCGAGTTTCCATCCAGCTGGAAGTAGCTGCAGAGAACGGACACAAATGTGCATGGAGAGTTGTGTCCACAGATCGAGCTAGGGTATGGTCTGGAACGTTCTATGCAGGCTTCGATGCCAGTCAGGTGCCAGCAAGGAGGTGGGCGCCGGTCGGGGGGTACGTCCGTTCCCGGGCGGTGGTATCCGATTTCATTTGACCGTTTTAGCTCGAGATGAGTCTTTTTCGAGCAACAGCCGAGACGGAACCCGTGATTTGTGAAGAGTGAAGAGCTGGACGTTGGTTTGTGCCTGGTTTGTGTGTTTTAGTGTTTTCAGCTGCTGTTTTTGGTCTAAACAAAGGAGAAACTACGGGTGAATTGCTTTTGCCGAAGTTGCTTTTTTTTTTTTTTTTTTTTTTTTTTTTTTTTTTGGCAGATTTTTTCTTTTTTTTTGTAACTCTTCTATACCTTTCGTTCGTTCATTTGTAACAATCTTGAGCGCTTTTCTAGTTTCTCCCTCGCTGCAAAGGGGAGAAAGAGAAGGAAGTTTCTCGGGAGCCCAAACCTTTCGCTCAAAAGACTAGAGACCAGGTACATAATTGCTTTTGCTCAACTGTCAAAATGCACAGGCGCCTTGTTCTGGCGATTGTCTCACACGGATGCGCCCGCCTGGCGCTGCGGCCATCGGATATTGCTATTAGCAAAAACTATATAAGTCGAGCAAATCTGCTGGTTTGCTCGACAGAGACATTCACTCGTTAAATCAATATGAGCGCTGCTACCCAATCTGTTGCTACTGGAACTGTCACTATTAGCGGAAAGACCTTGACCGCCACTGTCACTCAATCCGTGGCTGACTCCAATACTGGAGCTGGCGCTACTGGCACCGACTCTTCCCTTGCTTCCACCATCCCAGCTGCTACTTCTACTGAAGAGGATGGCCCAGCTGCCACTTCCTCCCACAATGCCGGAGGCGCTGGTATGGGCAATGCTACCTCTTCCGCTGCCGTTACTACTGTCACCACCACCCAGGTTGCTCCAATTGGTGGAGGCAATGGTACTGGCAACGGCACCACTGGCGGTGCTAGTGGTCAACCAGGCCCAATCGTGGGCGGTGCTCCAAACGTCTACGTTCCAAAGGCTCTCGTTGCCCTTGCTGCCGGCCTCGTTGCTGCTTTCGGTATTTCTGCCATCTAAAAGAACAATTTAATACTGGATATTGTATATTAATATTTATTTCCTTCTAGTCATGTCCTTAATGCTATTAATTAATATGTTTTAATGTTTGTTTTATTGGTTTACAATAAGCTCAGGTTTTAAGTAGTAGTACAAGAAAGACAAAACTGCTGTGGCTTCTGAACTTTGAAGTAGCCATTAGACATGGAGCCAGAATGTTTTATTAAAAACCTGGAACATTACCTGACACGGTTGCAGCGTTGACTTGATCTTTTGATTAACAACATGGACAGTATTGCATACACCGAATCCGGGCTAAATTGCACCTGTTTCATTACTCCGGGGATTTTGGGGTTTTGCGCGGAAGATCCTGGGGCCGGGTAGGTGGTGGATCCTCTGTAAAGTACGGCGAGAGAAGTGCGTTGGTCGTGTCGATGCGCTTGGCAGGGTTGTACAGAAGCATTGAGTTCATCAACTCCAGAGCATTGTCTGAAGCCGCCAGGAAACGATTCTGCAGCTCCTGCTTGGTCGGAACGTTGTACTTTGGGAACGACTTAAAGCCCGGAATGGACGAAACGCCCGGCCAGAGGGCCTCTGTGGGCGTCCCCAGGGCCTTGAATGTCACGTCAATCTGGTCTGTGTCCGACGCTCCCGGTAGATACGGGATCCGCAACATGAGTTCTGCAAAGATGGTGCCCACAGACCAAATGTCAATCGCCCCTGTGTAATGGTTGGCATTAAACAGAAGCTCCGGAGCACGGTACCACCGAGTCACCACGTTGGACGTCATATTTTCTCGAGGATTGGCAAGGCTCCGGGCCAATCCGAAATCCGCCAGCTTCAGATGGCCATCCGGAGACAGTAGAAGATTGTTTGGCTTCAGATCACGATGCAAAATGAAATTCCGATGGCAGTGGTGCAATCCCCGAAGCGTCATCAACAGCCACGACTTGATATCTCCCGCCCGGAAAATAATGGACTTGTCCTTGATCAGCATCTCCAGGTCTGACGGCAGAAACTCGAGAACAAGGTTCAGGTTCGTCTGCGACGAAAAAACGTCTAGAAGCTCTATCACGTTTGGATGCTTCATCTCTTGTAAATGCTTGATCTCCCGCAACGCTGACATATCCAGACCATCCTTAAATTGGCCCACCTTGATCATTTTGATGGCAATCTGCCGCTTGGTGTTTTTTTCATGTCCTCAACATAGTGTTAGCTCCTCAAAATACTATGAGCACCATTGATCCAACTTACCTACATAAACCACCGCATACGTGCCCTCGCCGACCTTTTTCTCTTGTTCCAGTTAATCACTTTGTTAAGTGTACGGAGGACCTAGGCTTCTTACCCTTTAGATACCGCTGTTGGGCCAGCTCGTTGTGCTCGTGGGCTCTGCTCTGCATGTTGAGGATGGAGTTGTGTCGGTCCGGTTTGGAGGAGTAACCGGCTCGCCACTGCACAGCCACGGGCACTTTCATACTTTTACATTGGAGGGTTGCTTTGGCATTTCTTTGGGCAAGGGATGTACAAGGGGTAGGGATATAAAGAACAAATACAGGCAGTAGAAGGGCTGGCTTTGGTATTCTTTGGTCAGTTGGATGTACAAAGAGAGTAGGGAAATAAAGAACAAATACAGGCAGTAGAATGGCTGGTATTCTTTGGGCAAGGGGGTAGGGAAATAAGAGAACAAATACAGACAGAAGGGCTGGTATTCTTTGGGCAAGGGGGGTAGGGAAATAAAGAACAAATATAGTTAGTAGAAGGGCTGGTATCCTTTGGGCAAGGGAGTAGGGAAATAAAAGAACAAATACAGGCAGTAGAAGGACTGGCATTTGGTGTTCTTTGGCAATTGAATGTACAGGGTGGAGAATCAAAGAAATCGTGGCAGTATTATTATGTGTTTTCTTTGGCAAAACCTACAGAGCCAACACTGCCACTAGAGGACTACGAAATCAGCTAATGACTACGAGCTAACAATTTTGACTTGTCTACAGTCTCCATGACAGCTGCACTCGCTTCAACCCAGCAAGATCAACAACTAGAACAGGGTCGTCCTGGACAACCGGCTAAGCCACCGCACCATTGGACAAAATAAAACAAAATCTATTACGTTACTGGACTAATTAGCTTCATCATCAACAATCATGACCTTGACGGCGCCATCCTTGCCAACCTGATTGAAGGCCTTGTCGGACTCTTCGAGCGGGAATCTGTGGGTGATAAGTGCGGAGACGTTAATGAGCCCGCTGTTGACGAGACGGATGGCCTTTGGCCAGGCATTGGCGTATCTGTATTGGTATTTCATGGTCAGCTCGTTCGCCGAGAGATGCATAAAAGGAATGTTTTGGAAGTCTTTTCCGACGCCCACAACGTGAATGGTTCCGGCAAACGCAAGCGAATAGATACCTGCGGAGATGCTGGACTCCATACCCGTGCACTCAATGCAGATCTTTGGTCGCATTTCCGCAGCCTTAACGATCTTGTCTGCCACCTGCTGGGGCTCGTCAGCCCGGTCCACCAACACAGTTCTCAAGCCTGGCACAAACTTCTTTGCGTATTCCAGACGGCCGGCATCAATGTCGGTGATGACCAACGGCTCAGCACCGGCAGCCTTAGCACAGGCTGCGGAAATGACGCCAATTGGACCCGCACCACAAATGACTACCGGGTCGGCAAGGCCAACCTTGGCATGTTGGACGCCGACCAAGGAAACGCAGATTGGCTCGAGCAGAGCACCGTCCTCGAAAGACATATTGCCAATCTTGTGGCAGTATCTAGCTGGGTGGTTCAAATAACGTCGCAAGAGACCCGGCACTGGCGGAGTGGACTTGAACTGGACGTCAGCACAGCCGTGATATCGACCCTCCATGCACTCGTCACAGTTCTGACAAGGAATACCTGGCTCCAATGCCACTCTGTCGCCCACCTGAAGGTCCTTGACGTCCGGGTGCACAGCAATGACCTCGCCGGCAGATTCATGGCCAAGAATGTGCTCGTCCCGCACAACCATGGTAGGTCCAATCTGGCCATGCTGCTGGAAGTGAATGTCAGATCCGCAAATGCCAGTGGCTCGCACCTGAACAATCACCTCCCCAGGTCCCGGGGTCAGGTTCTCAGCCTTGGGCTCGCATTCGGCAATGTAAAGCGCATGCTTGGGGTTAGTGTACACGCCGATATTCGGCTTGGTTCGCACAACACTGGTCGCAGACGTGGTCATTATAAGCTGGCCCCAAAAAATATGGTGCTCTTCCAACTCGACGGACCACTGCTTCCTTATATACCATTCCGTCGGGTAAATATCCCGATTTATCCAAATTACCCACGTACCCCAACTTTCTGTCGCGGTTAGGGTTCTACACCCTTTCCCCCTTGGACCTTGGACCCTCGGACACGAGCTCGCCGTTTCTTGGACGGAGACAGCCTAACAAGCAGCGTGATTGCCCTGACAGTGGTCCGAACCCTTCCGTCGTGCTTGCCAGCGAGTTCGGAGGGCGCAGTTCCGGCCGTTGAGAGTTGTTGCCCGTTTGGGAACCCCTGTGGGGTAATCAAAAAAAAAAAAAAGAAGGATTAATCCGGTGCGTGCATGCATGGGCCAGGATCAGTAGCTTCAATTGGTTTACAGCTCTTGCGTGATATGGATTATTAGTTATGTACTCAATGGTTTCATATCCAAGAACCTTCACTGATGCGTGTGTATTGACTACTGAGATTGGTTCATATCCAAGAACCCGGTGTGCCCTAACTACTCCGCCTGGCCATCCAACAGGGTGTACACGGGGGCATTGAGTTTGTCCCTGCCCTTGAGGAAGAGCAGCTCCAGAAGAAAGACATAGAGAGAGACCTTGGCGCCAATCTTGTCGACCAATTCGCCAGCCGCCTTTGCACTCCCGCCGGTAGCAATGATATCGTCGACGACGACAACCTTCTGGCCTGGTTTGATTGCGTCTGCTTGGATTTCAAACACATCCGATCCGTACTCCTTCTGGTACTCGGCCTTGACGGTCTCGCCAGGCAATTTGCCTTGCTTTCGCACAGGCACAAACGCTGCGCCCAATTGAAGCGCAAGAGCCGGTCCGAAAATAAATCCTCGAGCATCCAGCCCAACAATCACGTCTGGCTTGACGTTCACAGCCTCCAGATGCAATTTGATGCCGTCCAGCAGAAGCTGAAACGTCTTTGGGTCCTGGAAAATTGGCATGATGTCCTCAAACAGGATCCCCTTGCTAGGAAAGTCCGGATATTGTCGAAGTGTCTTCTTCAATGTCGTCTTGATCTCGTCGATTCGGCCCTCGCTCATTCTTCCAACCCGTCTTCTTTTGTTCTTGTACACACGGCACTGAGCCTCGAACCCTATTTTTTTTTTTTTTTTTGAAATGGGGCGCGCATTGCGCGGTTGGGAGTTTACGCGCAATTTACGAGATGCACAGGATTTTTCCGTGCCCCGCGGCGGAAGAAGGGTCCAACGTTGCAAAATAAGCGGTGGAGCTTGCGCAAGCTTGATTTGTGGAGAAGAAGATAGGACTGTGGATTGGTGGCGGTTGATTCAGATGAGGAATTGGTTTAGCCGGAAAAGACGTGATTTTTGTCGAATACTACGCGTAAATAACCCGACTTCAGGCTATTTCGGTATTATGGCTCTGAAACATTTAAGGCGGGGGATGAATATACGACGGTTTCTGATCTCTATTGAGGAACTAAGATATTTCAGAGATACAAAGGTCTGTTAGAAAGGCAGTTGGTTGATACATGGGTTAATTTGATACTCCTAATCGACAGAAGCATGACGAGCTGATGGGAAAGTCGGAAGCTGCACGAGCGACCCTGAGCTGTGTGTTGACAATGGCCGCTTCAGCCGTCCGTCCTAGACGAACAAGGCATTCGTGATAGCCATGAAGTGCCCAGACATTGTTAGGGTGCTTTGGAGCGCGAGATTTGTCGTCGTAGCCAAGATCTTCGGCATACAGGGCAGCCGCCTCTTCAACATGTCCCTGTTCGAGCAGAAGAGCTGCCAACGGATGACGGGTTGGCAGCATCCAGCCCCATGGCTCGGTATACAAAAGATT
The DNA here is from genome assembly GCA_030585065.1 of Blastobotrys persicus. Classification (NCBI taxonomy): domain Eukaryota; kingdom Fungi; phylum Ascomycota; class Dipodascomycetes; order Dipodascales; family Trichomonascaceae; genus Blastobotrys; species Blastobotrys persicus. The sequence continues at coordinate 69,208 of JAJMBO010000036.1, forward strand.
GTCCTCGCGTTCAATGGCCAGGCGAAGATGCTCAAAGGCTTCTTTGTAGTTGCCCTTGCGATACTCCAGCTCTCCATCCAACATGGCCCGAGCAACATCCAGAACGTCGTTGACCTTGTTGGGGAACATAAGACGAGTAGGTGGAACTCTCTTTGCAGCGGCAATAAAGTTTTGTCTTTCGTTTTCCGCTTGTTGGATTTCCCTGGTGGCTGCATGGGCGAGCGCCTTGCCGTAATGTCGCATGGCAATCGTCCCACAGTACAGCTCTTGGTCTTCCGGGATAGGCAGCTTCTTTAGCTCGTCCCACATTCCAAAGCGAACCAATACATGGACCCGGATGGCGACAAAGAATTCCATCCACTCTGCCATTGGCGGGGAGTTCATGCGCAACAGGTCCTCGGTGATGGTTGATTCCATGCGATGGCAAGTTTCAATGGCAACCTTGGATAAGCCGGCCAACATGGCCGCGTAGATTAGGGAGTGGTAATCATGCAGTCGATATAAAGAATAAAAGTTTGCACCGCCCATTTTTCGATAGTACTTTTCGTCCACGACAGTGGCGTCCATGTTTGTATCCACCGCGCGACGATACTCGCCCACTTGAACGAAAATATGGCCGGGCATGTGGTGGATATGGCCGGAATCCGGGACCAAGAACCGCAAGTTGTCCGAAGCTACAAGAGCAGCTTCGGGAGTAGACGACATCTCCATCAAATGAATGTACAAATGCAGTACTCCCGGGTGCTCCATTGCCCCCGGCAACTTCATTCCGCCCTCCAGCATGTCCTTTATTTCAAAAACCGGAGTAGCGGGATTGGGCTTCCCAGTTCCAGACTCGTATAGTTTACGAGGAGCTGTGTTCATAAGAGCTTCGGCAGTGATTGTCAAGAGATGCAGGTTGTTTTGCCCGTTGTTATTATGATATGTCCGGCGCATTGCCTCGGCATATGCTTCGTTGGACGCTTGGAAATCGTCCGACACCTCGAATCGCCGTTCTACTGCTTCTAGCAGATCTCTCTCCAACTGAGTGGAAGCAACTTTCTTTCCCTCCCGAACTGCCTTTTTCCCGTTTTCGATGCTCATCTTCAGTTCCTGAGAATCAAAGGTCCACCACGATTTGTTATAATTTGGACCCAGGGCGTATCCAATTCCCCAATAGCCCATTGCACAGGTCGGGTCATGCAACACTACTTGCTCAAAGCATGTTACAGCTTCGTCATGGTTGAAGCCATAGGTCCATGCGAGCCCGCGATTGAACCAAATCTGGGCATCGCTGCTGTTTGTTCTGATCTCCATCTTGACCTTGTCACCCAGATCATAGTACTCTTCACTCGCAGCTCTCTTCTTAGCTTCACTCATCATGGACTCTCTGTCTGTTGATCTTTACATGTGGGCCCTTCTCTATTCTTATAATACGTACATCCCACCAGGAAGCTGCATCACCCCGCACCGGTCGGGCCGACTCAACCGGTATTTCCGCAGGTTAACTGGAGTTTTCAGTGCCAATCCTGCTGGGATTGACAGACGTAGGGGTTTTGTTGCTTGTCATTTTCTGTGGAAAGTTGGATTTGCTAGTATTTCATGTTTCTGTGCTTGGATATTTGCTTTCATGTTTCCGACCCGTGCAAACCCGTCCCCGGCCATTACTAATCAGTCCACTCTTTACTATCACTCATGGATTTTTGTTATTCGCTGTAATATTCTAATTGAACTGGTTTTCTTTTTTTTTTTTTTCCTTTGACAGAAATATCTTGTGCGAAGTGTGAAGTGATTTTAGTCGACAAAAATAAGTTGCCTCATCGTGTCCGTCGTGTTGTGTAGTAGCCGCATAGCCGCATGTCGGGTTGTTTATAACCTTCGATTCCAGGTTTCATTTAGTAATTCGCCAGATCTGATTTAATGAATCTCCTATTTCTGCCTATATAGTGTGTGTGTGATTAGTTACACTGACATATAGGAAATCGTTTCCTATTGTCTGTCCATTTTGCTTATAGGTTGCATATAGTGTGTGTCTAATTAACTTTTATATACAAGTCATGTGTAACATGTATACTAATATACATAATATATAATGGCTTCGCAAACCACAGCGACCCGCATAGAATAAACAACTAGTAGCCAATCATGATTGGCTTCTTCAATCCGGCCTATGGACGATACGCGACCAACCCCCAGCCGCAACAGATCTAGTCCACAGAGTCTGCTAGGTAGAGTTCACAAAGATTTTGGGCCCTAGTAGGGTAAACATAGGACCACCCTATCCCAGCAATTTCCGGTTATAACATGGCCCACCTATCCTGTCACCGGGCCAGAAACAGGCCGATTTTCTATTTCTGGTACCTTCTAGGACAAATCATTCGCCAAAAAAGCAAACTCCGTTCAGTCTTCGAACTATCAAAATAGAAACTTCTACGCCACCGCCTCGACAAGATGTGGCTGAGGAGGCTGTGTCCGACGGGAGCCCGACTCCGGTCCGAAACACTACGTAACGAGGCGCATGGAAACGACTAGTTAACACCTTTCCTTCAACCTAAACATCTACTAACGACATGTTCCGTTCCTCTGAACCGCCTAATCCTTTAGAGCCGTTAGTTGGTAAGTGCTGTGTTGCTAGCATTCTGCGGTATGTTTGCTGAGATGGCACGCCTCGGGCGTCTGTTCTGTGGTCGAGGAATAGTGGCAAAGGGCCAAAGCCATCTGTCTGGCAGAGGACACACAAACTCACAGCCCGCAGTAGACAGCTGTTCTCGTGCTAACACGTCTTGTAGCTAAGGCGACGGATAGTAACCTAACTACTGAAAACTGGGAGTATATTCTAGATGTATGTGATAAGGTAAACGACGACCCGGAAGATGGGGCCAAAAGAGCAGTTTCGGCTGTATCGAAGCGACTAGAAATGAACTACGCCAATGTCCAATTATATGCGCTGTCTCTGGTTCTGTCTTTGGCGCAGAACTGTGGTTCAATGATGCAGCGGGAGCTGGCGTCCAAAAACTTTACAAACTTACTTCTGAAGCTCGCGCAGGACAAAAAAGTTCACGGCTCCGTCAAATCTCGAATTGCTGAGCTCATGGAAACCCTCACGAAGGAGTTCAAATCGGACCCGTCTTTGAAGAACATGGGCGATTCCTTAGACCAATTGAAGAAGAAAAACCCCTCCATCCAACCACCTGAGAAGCCTCAGAAGCACCAAATGACTGACCTAGACAGACAGAAGGAGGAGGAGGAGCTGCAGATGGTGCTGGCGCTCTCGCTTTCTGAGCACCAAAAGTCCACCCAACAACCACAACAGCAACCTCAGGCACAATCGCATGAACAGCAGTTCCAGCCGCCATACGAACAGCAGCAGCCGCGACAGCAGGGCGAGCAGCCAAAGCCGCCAGGAAAGACTGCTGCAAGCGTGACTCGTGTGAGGGCGTTGTACGATTTGAACTCGACCGAGGAAGGTGAGCTGTCGTTCCGCAAGGGTGACGTGATTCACGTCATCGAGAGTGTTTACCGCGACTGGTGGCGAGGCACCCTTCGAGGAGACATTGGCATTTTCCCACTGAACTACGTAACCCCGCTTCCCGAGCCCACAGCCGAAGAATTGCAGCGCGAGGCCCAGGACGAACTGAGTGTGTTTGCCCAGTCCCGCAATATCGAAAAGCTGCTGGCAATTCTCAGCTCCGCCGACAGCAGAGATGGAATGCGCATTGCGGAAGACGAGCAGTTGCAGAACTTGTACCATTCGACCCTTGCCGTCCGACCCAAGCTGGTCAAGCTTATCGACAAGTATTCCCAGAAGAAGGATGACTTGATCCAATTGAACGACAAATTTATCAACGCCAGACGGGCCTACGACAACCTGATGGAAAACTCGCTAGCCCAGTACCGGGTGGGCTCTCCCTCAGCCCCAGCCCACGGGCCGACGCCGATGCCGGAGCCTCCATATCCAGTCGAGCATCAGCCAACTGCCAATTATCCCCCATATCAGCGACATTCGTCAGCCTCCTCAGTGCAGTCTCACCCTCCACGACAGCCGTCATACCCACCACCTGCCCCTCAACAACCCCACCAATCTCCCTACCCTGCTGCTGCTGCCCAATCTCCGTATCAACAGCCCTCATCTTCTCCCTACCCAGGCCAACCGCTAGCATCGCAACCAACCGGTTATTCTCAGCCGTCCTACCCCCCTCAGGCAGCTGTCTCTTCACCCTCTCAGCAGCCCCAGACGCCCACCGGCCCCGCTCCAAAACGTTTCGATGACCACACAAATGAGCAACCCCGGGCGTACTTTCCTCCGCCCCCTTCAAACGACCCCCCGCTTCCCCCAACCGCATATGGAAGAACTTAGTGCACGTCCTTTTTGTATGATGTATAAAACAGTACTATTTTAGCCGTAAGCTAAAACATTTTCACTGCACCCACTGCCGCCGTTTGTTGGTCGCTCATATTCCGGGACCGCCATAAACGATATAGGGCTATAGTAGACTCATTTTACATCGTTGCTTTTGCTTAAAAGCTTTCCCTTTGTCATCCACCAGATTTAGCTCAAGCGCACAAGTAATCGCACTAACTTTGATAAATGACTCGGATGATGTCAACTTCGGCTTGGGCGTTCCGAACAAATTTTTTCACTCTGCCCCTGTCTCAGTTGGCTGGTGGCCGATATCGCTCTCCCCCAGGATGAGATATGGCGTTATCGATATGACATACGTGTACAACGCTATGCCCACACACATCGGACGCCTTATCTCCGCCTGATCGCCTTTGGCACTGCAGAATGATTCGCTGATATGGTGCAAGGCTTGCCCGCTTGCGGCTCGATTTCCCCACACCTCGGAACCACAAGCAGATTCCGCGCACGTAATCTTATGTCTCAGCAGAAAACATCCGAGGAGTGCCCGGGTTCGGCAATATTCAAGGGCCAGAGTATAGCCTTGGTCTTGGTATCGTGCGGAGACAGGAATACACAGGATTGGGACAAATCCAGCCGTTTCTTGTTACTTGTTGTAGTATACTAGCTCAGGGTTTTTGACAGTTAGGAAATAGCAAAAATTGAATATCGCTTCTGGCTGAAAGAGTCATGGCCGGTTGCTACTGGCCAAGTAAAACAACAAAGCCTACCCCACCGCCCATCTTGGCCATTAGGAATGTCTTGGATATAGTGTTTAGCCCAAGTGCGGAGACGTGGGGAACAGGAGATGGGGCAAAACGGGGTCTTGAAATATAAAGTCCAAGGTTCGTTAGGTCAAGGATTGTCAAACACTGAGTTGTCAACATGTCCGAGAAGAAAGACCCTACCGTGACGGTGAGCCCGGAGAATGACGTTGAAGTGGCAAAGCAGCTTCACAAATCAGGAAAGGACATTGATCAGGCCTTCGCATTGGCCCAACAATCCAAAGGCATCGTTATTGACAAGGAGACCAACAAGCGCTTGCTACGGAAAATCGACCTCTACCTGTCTCCACTCATGTGTATGGTTTACGCAATTCAGTTCATGGATAAGGTTTCAAACTCATATGCATCCATCATGGGTCTCCGCGAGGACCTGAACATGACGGGCCAGATGTACAGCTGGACGGGCACTGGCTTTTATTTGGGCTACTTGGTGTTTGAGTTCCCAGTATCTTTTGTTCTTCAGCGAGTGTCTCTAACAAAGGCGGCTGCGTGCTTTATTGTTACCTGGGGATTCGTCCTCGCCATGTCGGCAGTCCCCAACAACTTTGCTGGCTTCCAAACCATTAGAGTTCTTCTCGGTGGTTTGGAGTCATCAGTTACGCCAGCATTTGTGCTCATCACTTCCCAGTGGTATAGACGAGAAGAACAGTTTTTGAGAACTTCTCTTTGGTTTTGCATGAACGGTTTGGGCAACGTCATGGGCTCAGCCATTGCCTACGGCCTCCTCAGACGGGAAATGGAGGTTGGAACGCCTATTGCGTCCTGGAGACTGCTGTTTATTATTATTGGTTGCATGACCATCGTCCTGGGCGTGGCCATCTTCTTCCACATTCCCGAAATTCCATCCAAGGCATGGTTTTTGAACGAACAGGAAAGATTGCAGGTGGTGGAGAGAATTCGAGATAACAAGCAAGGTTTTGGCAACAAGCGATTCAACAAGTCTCAGGCCATTGAAGCTTTCTTGGATGTTCGAACCTATATCATTTTCTTCGCGGTTATTTGCATGAACGTTCCAAACGGCGGCATTACCAACTTTGGTGCCATCATTATTAAAGGTCTCGGTTACACCGAGGATAGAACTTTGCTCATGATGATGCCTACTGGTGCTACCCAACTAGTAGGCATGCTTGCATGCGGTATAACTGCTCAGATCACCAACCGACGAATGCTAGTTGGTCTTTTTGGCGCAAGCATTGTTATTATCTCTACATGCTGCTTGGCCTTTTCGTCAACTACCGGCGGCCAGCTTGGAGGATACTATTTGTACGCTATGACTCCAGTCGCATTTGTGTGCTTGTTGAGTGGTATTGCGTCCAACACTGCGGGCCATACTAAGAAGGTGATTGTGAATGCCATTTGCCTTATTGCCTACTGTGTGGGTAATCTTATTGGTCCAATGACTTTCCTCGATCGAGAAGCTCCGGACTACACAACCGCCAAGATCACAATGGTCGTCACTGCTATTGCCACATTTGTGCTTATGTCTATCTTGTATCTCGTCAACTTCCTTGCGAATAAGCGTCGTGACAGGAAGAATGAAAAGCTCAACATTGAAAACAGCGAGTTTGCGGATCTTACTGATAAGCAGAACCCAGAGTTCAGGTACGCTTTGTAGTAGTTTTAATGAGATTATGACATGCATTGGTTGATGAAAGCAAATTAAATAAATACTCTGCACCACATTTTCGTAATACCAGTTCGGATCGATGAGAAGATACTCGTAATATGCACAAATTATCAGGTTAATCGTTAAGCAGAGCTAGGATACCCCCAGCACGAGGTCGTTTGACCAGCCGCTGTTCCGAATCCTGATGTTTACCAAGACTATCCTTGACCATTTCAACATCGTCGTCGTATTCGGTTTCCGTATTGAGTACCACGTCCACCTCGTCGTCTTCAACCGGCTTGCTATGTCTTTCTTCCAGAGAAATCTCTTCCTCCCACCATTGCGAATTGCCAATAACATTAGCTTGCTTCCGCCGACTAGACGATTGTATTAGATTGATCTCGTCGTCATCTTCAACGTCGAAAATAGCACCACATCTTTTCTTTGTAGGAGTCTCTTCGACCTCCCTCTTTCCAGCCTGGCAAAAATCAATTGGCGTGTACCGAGGACTCGAGCTAGGGACAACCAGTCCTTTCTGTTCCGGGGGTGTAGCTGGCAGAGAATCTGGAGGGGTGTAAAACGACGATTCGTCCAGGTCTTCATTTTCCACTCGGCCTGACGACGTAGGAGGGGACATATACTGATCCCCCATAGCACAGAGACCCCGATGAACCACCAATCCCTTGGTATTAAAAGTCCAAAGCGTGTTAGCCGGTGTTGCTTTATAGGAAAGACGCGTTAACTACCGTTTCGCGTTTTCGCCCCGCGTGTTTGTGAGCGGCTGCCTTCAGCCTTGCGAAATCCCTAGTCTTCAGCAGATTTAAGTGGTACGTTTCTAAACTTGAATGTACTTCTACTTCTTTTTGTAATTGAGAACATTATTAATTGGCTGCCGGCCTGATCGTTTAATCTTGTGCACCTCTTGTGTAAACGAGACGATGACAATGTTAGTATTAATACAGAGACTTGTTACGTCTAAAGCTCACCTCTAGTACTATTCGAAATTATTGAACTGAGTAGGAAGGCTTCAACACACACTAACTTAGTCCTCAAGTGTAACAATTGAATATAGAACAAGAATTTGCTAAATAACTCTTGTCAAGAACCGCCTCGAGACAAGCTTTGTAGATTTAAGTGTAAATGAATAAAACACATATTCGTACCTGAGTCTACAGCTTTAATAACCTGGCCTCCAAAAGGCTGCAGATGAAAGACTCTCTAGAATAAAAAACTATTTATTATCTGCCAACCCCGACTATTAGTCCTCCCTTATAGGAGCCCGGGTAGCTCTTCGGATCATAACCGGCAACGAGCGCCAACTCGGTTGTTTGTATTGTATATTTCGGACACATTCCAAACGACCATCGATTGACAATGACTGTTTCGTATGGTTTGTTCAATTGCACACATCTTTGATAGATCCAATGGTAGGTTCAACACACAGCCGGATATCATGATTTCTCAGCGCTCCTAACCATCCAGACCGAGACCGAAAGGTAGGTTCTCTTGTTACTCGGGTTCTGGCCAAGTATTCATAGCTCGTGGACGGCCGTTCCCCGCCTCGGCTAAACAAGTCTCCGACAAAAAACTGTCGTTCCGAAATTTCAGATTTTAATCTCACAGGTATAAATGCGTTATTGAAAGTACTTCCAGTTAGTATTACAAACCTAGCAGTCGTGGACTGCCCGTTTTAACTTATCCCTCACTGTTGGTTCCGGTCCGAATTGAGGAGCAAACGGATGGAGGAGCTCTTGTATTCCCCTCAAATTAGGTGTCCAATCAAAAGAACTCCGAGGTTTTAGTGAAATGCTTTTCCCGAACTCCAATATGTTCCGAATTTACAATATCCATGGATTAGGACTGGGACTTATGGAGTTCAAGTTAGACTAACTGTGCTTCTTTCCTAATGGATTATTGCCGGTCACTAACCAGTAGGAACTGCCAGCTTGGCAAAGTAATAGTCAATTACGCCTTCAGAGGATAGTTGCTCCTTAAGGGCGGTTTGGCTTCTAGGACCACTTAGTGACCATTGCTCCCTCGAGAGCTGAAGCCGTAGGCCATCAAACCCTGACAAAGGCTTAATTACATATACAATTCACTTAACAACTCGGCAAATTACATCTATACTAGTCGTCAATAGAGATTGCCTGAGGACGACTGAAGGTTATTGTGAGAAGTCACCTCGACTGTCGTTACAACCACATTAAATGTGGGTCCCATGTCACGAAAATAGGATGAGGACTTAAAAGAACTCTGCCAAAACTCTTAGCTCATCTTTTGTGGGAGGTGGTTCCGATAGGTTGCAAAAGTTGGCGCTATCATTAGAATGAGAGACTTTCCTTCACTTGGTTCCAATACAGCCCCCATTTGATCTATAAACTGAGGTAGCCTATTCACTCTTGCTAAATGAACAATGAAGCGTGCTCTTTGCGTTTGGCTGACCATATTTCAAAACTGTGTCTGACTGCAATTTGTCAGCTCCCCTAAACCCATCTCATTTAGTAGCTCATATGGCTTGCAATTGGTCACAAAAGCTTCAGCTTACTATTATCTCGCAATTGGCAGGCAACGATGGTTAATCAGCATCAGGCATCTGAATGTGCTCTTTGCATAGTTCCACACTGATGGGGTAAGTATTTACAACGGAGGTTTTTTTTTTTTTTTGAACTTTTTCAATACCAGCCTTTCTTTGAATTCTAGGGCTCTAAATATTTGCTATTGACTTCTGTTAGCTTTCGATGACGCAGTCTACTTCATCAGAGAATCCCCAATTAGAGCCTTAACATTTTGCAGACAATAAATAACATTGACAAAAAGCTTGTTGGCTACGGTTGTTGTCGGAGTCACTATGTGGGCAGACACAGTCCTGATAAGGGGGAGTTTAATCTGAAGTTGGTGGAAATAGGTTCGGACATTCTCTGCTGAGCATTAATACAATGAGATGACTGCGACTTCCTGCTGTTACCCTTGGCCCAGTTTCAACTGAGAAAGATTACATAACTTAGCGTTACACTTCAAATAACCTAGAGAACAAACGAGACTTCCAAAATAGACTGACTGTGTAATAATAAAGTAATGTGAATTATATCTAAGATAATAAAAATGCACCTCTGCCTTCGTACATCGCAGTCTTGAGTTTGTCAGCCAAGACTTCTTTTGAGCTATAGTTGGGCAGCTTAAGATAATTGGCACATGTCATGACACTTGGAAGATAGCTGTCGGGTGATGCGCCGTCGTCACTGTGTTTGCAAACAACAGTGAACACAGGGTGTAACGCTTGGAAGCCACCGATTGGAAGATTAGGACTGCCAGTCATGAACTGAAGGAACGCTCGCCTTTGTTGGCTGTCAAACTCGCTCATGATGTGCAGCAAATCTTGAACTGGTCGAGAGTCCTTAGTGTAGCCGTGATCAGCTTTAACGACATCATAGAGGGTTTCAAACGACCAGTCTTCCTCACCTTGCCCACAAAGTGATGCCAATTCCTCTGGCGTAAATGCATGAAGCGCAGAATAAGGGAATACTTGCGAGAAACCTTCGCGGAAAGCCTCGATTTGGTGCTGGACGCCACCGTTCAGGGTCATGTCTACAACTAGACGAAGATATTCCTGAACATTATCAATAGTCACGTGAATTTGTGATCCACCAGGAACAAGCTCGATATCTGGATAGCCTGGACAGGTAAAGTCAAGCGAAAGGTCTTCAATCTTGACTCCGTCAATAGTTACAGGTTCTGAAGGATCAGCTTCCTGCTTCTTATGAACAAATCGTTGTAGAGACAACAGCGAACTTGCCAATTGCTTGTCCACGGCAGCCACAGTTCCAACAGAAGGCGCTACCGTTACTTTCGAGCCAGCAATGCGGAAGAACACGGGGTTCAGATTTAGGTCAATGATTCGTGAGTCCAGCATTGCTCGTGCAACAAAAATTCCCAAGGTTTTAAATAACTGAATAATTTTTTGACCCTGGGGAGTCTTGGCCTTCTCCTCGTTCATCGGACTAGGGAACAATCCTTGACTATTAAAAACATAGGAACTATTGGACTGTTGGTGTCCATCATCTCTCCAAAGCTTTAACTTTTTCAAGCAGAATTCTCGAGAAACGGAGGAATAGAATTCTAGTGTTGGACCTAACCCGGTTCCCACTTCATCAAAATATTCAACTTCCAGAACGTTGGGTGATGCTCCACATAGATCCATGACCTTTATTGCACTGTGAAGAAGGTGCTTTCGAGAGATTCGCACCTTTTGTCGCACAAGGCGGCCCATCGGCAACCGATGATCTTCTCGCACTTCTGTTCCGTCGCTATTATTGATACCACGGTTACCTGTTTGCCACCTCGCCATCGACCGCGAATAACCAAACGATGTCGACTGCAAGAACATGTACCTGGTTTCAAACGGGAAAAGGAATGGGTAGAGCCTTGTTGCATCAACAATCCATGATGGCAGCGTACCACTTGCAACCACAAGAGGCTCTTCCAACTGTCTATTGAGCTTCGCAGTTAACTTGGAACTCAAGAATTTGGAATTTGACAGATTTTTTTGATGCACAGACTGTCCGAGGAAATCCTCCACATCAGAGTTTAATGTAAATAGCACACTGAGTAGTCGGATAACTTCGGCAGTTGTTTTATCCGTCCCAAATGAAGCTGGCGTTTGTGTAAACGGATTCAGATCCTCAGCCTCTTGTACTTCTGAGCTTTTTCCCAAGTCTGCAGCTGGTCCCCTGGCCTTCTTAAATTTGATCGTGTACGTGTTGTGCCAAATGCTTCGCGCAAAATTTTGGGCAGAAACAGTGCTCTGTTCAGACTCAGCCTTGCCCTTCTCCATGTACTCTAAATGCTTGTAAACAGCCCCATAAATGGTACTATCATGCGGAATCACTTGATCATTTAAATAAAACTCCAAATGCCAGTCATCCTCCTCCCGCTGTCTCCTATCACTACTAATATTAGCGTCATTGTCGTTATCATCATCACCAACGGCTTCCTCCCCGAGTTCTTCAACCATTGGTTCATCTTCATCTTCGTCACGATGGATCCGCTGGCCGTTGTCCGTACCGTTTTCTTCATGCTCATGCTCGTTATCCGGCTCCTGTTCCTGTTCCTCATTGTCATCACCCATCTCTCGAGAGAGCCCGGTGGCAGCGGCCAGCGCTGCTAATGCACCCTGCAGACGGCCCCCACGGCTCTGGTGACGTCGGAGAACTGAGGAAAGCGATCCGCTTCCGGTTCCACCGGTTAGGAGCTCATTCAGGGCAAGCTTGGACTTGTAAAACTCATCTACAGCCTTGAATGTTGCAATAGCCTGAATAGAAAGAACCACACTTCTGAATTGTGGGGGGAAATCCTCCTCTTCTTCTGCCACCAGCCTGATTCTCAGTTGCCGAGCTAACATAGCCGCCGGAGTTGCACGAGAATCCCACAACCCTGACGTGATGACGTCAAACTTCTCAGATCTACCCAGTGCCTCATGTAGTTTTTCAATTAATGCACCCAATGGCGGAATATCTGATTGTGAGCACCCAATAAACACTTGGAGAAACTCTTTTCGACAGTTTTCAATCTCCTCGTCAGAACCTTCGACCAAAATCGACCAAATGGATTTGAGAATACCAGATTGGACGAGCTCAAAGCTTGAAACAGTACTGATGACATGTGACAGGCTGTTTAGGTAGTTTCCTATATGGCTATCTCTCAGTTCAATACCCTTAGCAATATCTCTTAAATTGTCCATCGCTCGTTGGGCCTCCTGTTCATAACTACTGCCCTTCTCTTCTTGCGCTTCATACAATGCCAACCATCGCTTAGCCTCATGCACGGCTAACTCGGAAAGATTTGAGTAGAAGCTCATGATAATCTTTCTGTTATTGCCAGATTCATTCGTCTCACTCTTTGATTCATCTTGGTCGCTTGCTTCAGAGCCTTCCTCCTCCTCTGCTACATCCTCATCTTCAGAGTCAGCATCACACTCACTACTTGCCTGGAGAGATGTCGAAGTAGGTACTGGAATTATGGGCCGCGATACGTCTCTCTGGGAGATTTCTCTTACCTGTGATATAATACCCAAGCGATAGTACTGTGAACGAGAAATTGAGGGGAGCTCTGATAGAAGAACTTTGCCAATTTCCAAACCGCCAACAACAAGCGATGGCTGATCCGCCTGAGAGAAGATCCCTCCCAACAATGCACAGATGTCAACATTCTGAATAGCATTTTGCAAGACTCCAGAGTCCAAGCAAGAACACATTTTAAATAGAGCGACAAGTACTTTTTGTCTGACCGCCAAATCAATTGAAGCAGAATAAACATCTAAAAGTAGGGATGCCGACACTCGAGCAAAATGCTCCAGATCTTTGGGCTCCTTCAACAAAGTCTCCTTTCTGAGAGCTAAGGAATTCCTCTTGTCATCATCCAGTACCATAATCCGATAGGGGGTAACATATGTTGATTCGGGGTCGGCCTCTACTGAAGGGAAAACTTCAGCGATAATACTCAATGAAGTAATCAGGACATCTTTTGTGGTATGTATTAGCGCTTGAATAATGGCAGTATTGTCCTTTGTGATACAATCATTGGAATCAAACATTGGAGAATAATGCGTAAGAATTTGATAAATCAAATCAGCAGTACGCTCCTTAACCAAGATCCCTGCTAGCCCATGAGAAGATTTGGCCAAAGTACCAATCACTTTTAACACTCTTGTTCGAATGTTAGGACTGGTGTCATGTGAAACATTTGGGTTCACCAATGACAACAATTTCTGTAGCAATTGAGGCGTGATAAGTTGTTCCAGTTCCGTTTTATGAATTGAGAACGAGTCTACAATCTGGCAGACGCAAATACAAGCCTTCTCTGCAACTTGTTGGTCAGAGTTCGATAGGACATTCTCTAACGTGGGCATGACATCTCGAATCATTGGAAGACAAGACTTTGGTACATTTTTGCAGCAGTTCGCAGCTGCTGACAAAGCAGTTCGTTGAACATTGGTCGAGAAGAAATCTAAGTATGTCAAACAAGCACCGAGCCCACCCTCCTTGACCAATGGATGAGGGAAATCCTGTGAAATTTTCTCGATGGTCTAAAAATAAATATAAAAAAAAGTCATTAGCACATCCTCTCTCGGTTTTCCGATATTTTGCTCACTTACACTTAAAGCTTGTTCAGCTAGGTCAATATACTGAATTTCTAAAAGTTTCTGACACAGCAATGGCACAACTCCCGCATGGACAACATTCCCAACGGACGACGGAATCACTTCAATGAGATTGGAAATGTTTCTACACGCAAGAAGCATAATCTCTGGTGCGTCTTCAAACATTGGTTCCCGCATGATATCCACCAACGCCTCTGCAAACTGGTCGACCGGGAAGTAACCTATCAGCAAGTCTTCTGTAGAGATCAACAGATTATCTGCTAGCTCTTGTAATCCTGTCATTACCTCACTAGGATCTTCCCGCTGGCGAATTGATGCAAGTATTGGTCGCACTCTACTAGAAAACCCAGTAATCATATCACCAAGTGCGTTAAAGAAGTTGTGCGATTCGGCACCCAGCCTTCTGCGAACGCTTTGATCCATCAGGTCTTCACCATCATCATCATCTTCTTCTTCTCCATCAGGTTCGTCATCAGAATCTTGGTCATGACGTCGACGATACTCTTCTGCATCTTCATCTTCGCGATAATAATCCTCGTCTTCGTCGCCTTCGTCATCGTGAAGATGATCGTCCATGTCAAAATCCATGGCGCTATTAGCCAAATGATTGGACTCAGTTTCCATAATATCATCGTGATCGTTATCGTTTTCTTCTAGAACAATGTCCTCATCACCTTCACATCCATCCACTGCTTCGCGGAGGTGGTCGTCGTCATTGTCCAACAACATCCGGTTAGCTCGCTGATGCTGTTGTCGCATTTTGATCAGTCTATCAATAGAATCATCTTCTTCATTGGCACTTTCTCCGCTCAAGTTATCGTCTACTCGCCACTTCGGGTCACCTTTTGGCGGCATCCTATCTCCAACTTGTCCGAATCTATGCAAAGTGGCAATATTCCATCACTGCTTCCCTTTCATCACCTCTTACTGTTGTCGGGTGCCCGTGTCGGCGTACCGTGTTCTCTCCTCCTGACCCCAAGACCCCTACCGAGATTATGCCAAAGGTGCCAGCCAAGTTTAAAAGATCTTTTAATTAGTATCATCCAAACCCAGATTGATCTCTTGAGTATGTAAATTAAGTATAGCTTTATTGTTGACCCACGGAACGCCATCTCACCTGAGAGAAGGTAAAATTACACTAACTTTGGTCAACGGCGATGTTACAGAGGACAAATCTTTTGCATTAGTCCATCAAATTGGATGTTATACACTGTTTTCTACCAGATAGCCCTTCAAAGTAATTCCCCGACACAGAAAGAATAGGTCCTGGGCTCTTGAAAAAAGTCCTCACGTGACATGGGCTAGGGTACAATTGCCTGTGACGAAGCATCGGCGGAGCTGACGGAGAAGGGCAGGAATAAATATATGTCAGGGGCGTATCAACAACAAGAGCGAGTGAGTAATGCAGTGTGCTGCGATATGAAGGTTATTAATGGAGGACCTTTAGAATGACAACCGACTGGAGGAGCTGTACAGTAAGATCAGCTCGTTGCGCAGTGTAACGAACGACATACATGCGCAAGCGTCGGATCACAGGCTAATCGAGCAAACTACTGAAAGTATGAGTAATATGCTCACGTCGGTTAAATCTTCGGCGGGTCGATTAAGCCGATCTGTGGCGTCTGGACATCCGGTGTTTAAGATGGTTGGCCTTGCATTGCTCGTTATTTTCATTATATACACTGTGTCAAAGCTGTTCTAATAGGAGGGAAGTCATTTGTATTGGAGAGGCTTTAGTATAGTAGAGTTGGGAACACTTATCGTTTTAATTTATAATGCTCACATCCTAACGGAGTTGACTTGATCCTCGCTAGTACTGTTTGGTATTGGAAAGAGTTGTACTACAGTTGTACTACATGAGCAAACGTTACCTGTTGCTCACCCCCACGGCACAAAAGAAAGACGTTAGTAACGTGTCAGTTTCATTTCTAATATGTAGGGAAATATTGTACCAAAAAGGTCTACCTATGTAGTCGGTATGCCAGACAATGCAAGCCAGGGTCCGGGCCCATACACTTTGACTTAATTATCTTTACCATGCATCGGGTTAAGGGCGAGGGGCTGGTACCAGTCCATCTTGGAGCGAGTAACAGGAAGCTGGCGACGAAGGGACTTGAAAGCGCCCTCGTTTAGATTAACAAAGGTCTTTTTAACTTGGGTTTGGTAGTCTTCTTCTATCGCAGCGATCTTCTGCACAATCGCCTTGGCCGAGCTCTCGGTCATACTATCGGATACATCCTTGTTTGTCTTCAGTCGAACGTTCCCGTCTTCATAATAATGAATATCCAAGGACAGGCGGCCGGTTATTTTGCTTGAGGACGTGTTAACAAGGTAGTGGCTCAACCAACGACCATTCCAGTAGTTGTTGGGGCTGAATTTGTTATCAACCAACACCACGGCGATTTCGTGGTCACCAGTTTGCTGAGCAAATACGCCAAAAGCAGAGTCGGACGGATAATGCTGCGACATATAGTTTGACACTGCAGACTGCAATTCGGTCACCAACGAAGAAGCATTTGGTCGCTGGTGGGTAGAGTTGGCCCTAGTGGAATTGGAATGGCTATCGTACTCAAACACACTGTCATTGTGGTAAAACACGTTGTCCTGTAACCTATTGAACTTGGAAATCACAGTAGTTCCGCTGTTACCAGGCAATGAGACCTTTGTACAGTGGTCGACCCTGGTCTCGAGGATATCATTCTGCAACTTTTGAAGTTGTTGCGGATTGCCATCAATCAACACTTCGATACCCTGCTTCACCGCATCAATCTAGCTCCTAAATTAGCTTTTTTATCAAACGCATTGCTTTCTCTGCTTACTTCGCCTGGTGGTGCGTCCCGTATAAACTTAGCCAACGATTCCCCGGTCTGTGCCATATCGTGGTGTTGTCCATTAATCCCTCCTTCTGTCGGTGTTTACTTGAGAACTCCCACCGGCGCGCCGTTAACGGCCATCCGAAGAGCCGATATCAGCATTTTCCGCGTTAGCGATTTAAAGAGTTCATGCATTGATCTTGTAGTGTTGTAATGTAGACTAGGGAAATTTGGCGGCGAAATATTGATTTAACGATGTACTCCGCCCTAAAGTTGCAAGCTTTCCGCAGTTTCAAAGTCTGGGTGGCTCGAAGGCTATAGACATGATGTCGGACTTCTTCGCAGGCTGAGATTTTGAAAAGGCTCTGACTGACCCTCCTGGTCTTTCCTGACAATAAAAATTCGAATGGCTTTTACCAATGGAACTATATACCCAGAGAGTATTCGCACAGTGCATTGCTATATGGTGGGGTCAAAGAGATAACGCAGAGATTATGGATTTTTCAACTTTGAGATTGTTCCGGCATAGCAGAGTTATTGTGCCTATCTTCTGACGTAATAACCCCGTTTCTACTGGACCAGGGCGCCGCGTCCGCCCTCCTACTGCCAATAGGCGATTCCAATTCTGGGATATTTGTCTCATTAGTGGTTCCTGATCAATTGTGTTGATGGATTTAACGATAACTTTTGTAATTCAAGGTTCATTTCAGGGGAATACCGCATCCACGAGCAGGCCATACTGTATTGGCACCAAATTGGCAGTGTTTATTAAACAAAGATTTAACAACATGGTATTGCATTCCATTGCTCGCCACACAGCTTTTGGGCAGTGAAGCAAGAAATGCAAATGTATACAGGTGTCAGCAGAGCTGGAGCGCTACTGCCTAATATGGCTCATTATTATCACAAAATTGTCATTAATAGGAGTAGGTTGATTAGTCTATTTATCTATCTATCTATCTATCTATCTATCTATCTAGCTGTCTATATAAAAAGCAAGTCCTAAATAAGCAGTTAGTCTTGGATATAGTAATATCCAATGTGAACAGGGGCCGTGTCTTTGCAGAAGTACATCACATCGTTGTCCTGAAACTGTACCTTCTTCTTTGGCCTTGGGCGTCCAGCGTCCGCGGTCTGTCGAAGGGCTGGTTTCAGGGGCATGATCACTTCTTCTTCTACTAGGGAGGCTTCCTGTTCAAGTTGTTGGTCGAGGAGTGGGTCGGGGACAATAGTAGGCAATGAGAGAGATGGGAATTGGTCTGCCAAAGTGTCCAGCACCATGGCCAGAACCAATAGACCACCAGAGATCATAAGAAGGCAGTAAATCAGGCTAAAGAGAAACATTTGGAATGAAAATTAAAGTGGAAGAAATGGGGGAAAAGGGGGCAAATTTATATTCGTCAGGACCAAGAAATCGCGTGCTACGCGAGAACTTTGTTTGATTAAACGCGAATTGGTTGTTTACCCCAGAATAAGGGCCCTATGTTCTATATTATGTATTTAATTGAACGTTACGGGGCAGCCGCACCAAAAGTGCGGCTATGCGGCCATGCGGCTTCAACTATGCGGCAATGCGAGTTCGAACATGCAGTTATATAATCACTAATAAGCATGAATGAAGTGTTACCGCCTAATGGAAATAGCGCGGATGCCAAGTAGCCGCGTGTGACGCGAGAACTCTATTTCGTTAATGGAGAACAACTGTTGTTTGTTTACTTTTCACAAAAGAAAAAAGAAAAAAAGAGTGGAAAGGTGGGCAATTGTGCCAATTCACAGCAGAAATCCAGGGGTGTGAAGTATAGAAGTATTTTGCTCGGGATTGAGCGCACTGCGGCTATGTGACAATGCTATTTGGGCTATGACGCTTTGTGATCCGAATATACAGTAAGATGATCTTAAGTAAGCATGACCGAGGTATACTGTTGGATGCTCAGATGCCGGATCCTATGTTTCCATGTCTGATGCGAGAACTCTATTTAGCCAATCGTGGACAATCGTTGTTTGTTTACTTTTACTCGAACTCTATTGAGAGAACCAAGGACAATCGTTGTTTGTTTACTTTCAGAAAAAGAAAACAATGAATGAAGGGTGGGCAATTGTGTTTATACACTCCTGGGTTGAGTATCTAAAATATTGAACTATCATGCAGAGGATTGAGCAGGCGGAGAAGGGATTTGGTAATTGCGTATAAGCTACCCACTTTTACAGAAGCGAACTTGAAGCGTTGTAAGCACCCGCTAGAGAGGAGGGAGAAGCACATTATACAGTGCCATTGATTGCTTCATTGACCTAAAGGCGGATCAAGGTATTGCGGAAACCTATATTAACAAAAGTATTTATATAAGCAGGATAGACGTGAAGGTAGCGTGAGCATGGCCCATTAGTCCCCTATATAAGCACGATAGTTTAGCAATTTTCCTGGCCTAAGAAACTAACATTTAAAAAACAGTGATAAAATCATCCATACTCTCTCAAATGTTCCTCTTCAGTCTGACAAACTAGTTTCTTCCCTCTTCTGCATCTTCTTTAAAGTCTCCATGGGGCCTTTGTTTCTGTGAGACGGAAATGAGAGAAACTCAAACCAATGGCTAAGCCCGACCAAGCTTTGGAGTTTTATCACAGCTATCACTAGCCGAAAAAACCTTGCTTTGGGCATCAGTATGCTGTGGTAGATAAGCAGGCACGGCATCCATTAGCCTTTTATATTTATTTCATCTATAATGTATTTATTTTACTTTGGATACAACATATACTGTAAATGATTGAATCTTTTCGTTGTCAGAAACTAATCTTCAGACAGAGTAATTGAATATATATTTTCCACTATTCCTACCTCTCTCGGCAGACGACCTTTTCATCTACCTTCTTCATTTCTGCCTGTCCTACCTGGTTTTCGTGACAGGGAACAGTCGTCTATATTTCACTGTCACCTATTCAAGTTTCTGGCGTTACAGCAAAACCAGAAGTACCAGATAATAAAACAGGTGGACACAACGTTCCTCGTAATAGTTAGTTCCATTTTGCATGTAATCGGGAATGGCAAAATTATTAAGAGTGGTATAGAAGATTTACCAACAGATTATACTCTTGATATCTAGTCTTCTTTCCAGAACTTTGCGCACTCTTCTTTAAAGTTTGCCATAGAAGATAGTTTCCGTACCAAGGCGTTTTCAAAAGCCTGAGAAGTAGTTGTTCTGTAATTTCATATATAAGAGCTCTCTAAAGGTAGGGCGCATCATGCTTTTAAACCTGAGTTCGAGGTATATTTATTGTCCGTACTCCTTTATTTGAACTCAATTGGTTCGCATACAATGAGTTTAGTATATATTTCGCAATAATGCTAGGGTAGCAAAAAAAAAAAAAAAAAAAAAAAAAAAAAAAAAAAAAAATAGTCCTTTTGTAATCTGTATTTTCCGCGAGATGTAGGAGCTCTCAGCCTCTTGTAGATTTCGAACCTCCAGCTCCTATTAGTTTAATTATCTGAGCTATACCCTAATCATTCTGACCTAATAGATCTCTCTATTACCCACGTTATATAGCAATGGTATCCAACAGTTTCCTATTACTTTTGAATCCAATGGCAGGATCCAGAGTACAGCAGACTTGTTTGGTGATGTCCCATCGGACCGACCTCGACGCGTCGTTTTCGAGCCCCTGGAATGTTTACCCACACGACGTCGTTAAACTAGAATGGAATATGAGGACGTGTTGTTAAACCAGCCCGTGGTATTTGACAATGGATCTGGAACAATAAAGGCGGGTATCGCTGGAGAGGAACAGCCAAAGTGCTTTTTTCCGTCATGTGTCGGCCGACCAAAACACCGAAGGATCATGGCCGGTGCTCTAGAGGGAGACACATTTATCGGACAGTCTGCTCAAGAACATAGAGGGCTGCTTAAATTGAGATACCCCCTTGAACATGGAATTGTCACCAGCTGGGATGATATGGAAAGGATCTGGAGTCACGTGTATTCTGAAGAATTAAAGATTCTGTCAGAGGAGCACCCAGTATTATTAACCGAGGCACCACTGAATCCTCGCAAGAATAGAGAAAGGTGTGCCCAAGTCATGTTTGAAACGTTTAATGTGCCGGCTCTTTACATGTCTATTCAGGCGGTCTTGGCCTTGTACGCATCTGGACGAACGACCGGCTTAGTCCTTGATAGCGGAGATGGTGTATCTCATGCTGTACCGGTGTATGGAGGGTTTGCAATGACCAATGCTATACAACGGGTAGACATTGCAGGTCGGGATGTAACAGAGCACTTACAGACTTTGCTTCGTCGCTCAGGCACAGTTTTAGAAACATCAGCTGAGAAAGAGTTGGTAAGAAACATCAAGGAACGGCATGGATATGTTTCTTTGGACCCCAAACGTGAGGAGAAGGATTTCTTGGACGAGTTACGTCTAAACCCTCAAGCCGCAAACTCAAATTCGGCTGACAATGTGTATAGGCTGCCCGATGGACGAGAGATAAGGTTGGGACCAGAAAGGTTTCGAGCACCAGAAGTGCTGTTTTCTCCTCATATCATTGGATCAGAAGCCAATGGATTGCACCAGATGGTGAGTGATGCAATTTCCCGAGCAGACCTTGACTTGCGGGGTCCGTTGTACGAATCCATTGTATTCTCTGGTGGATCAACTTTACATCGAGGCTTTGGTGACCGACTAATTCAAGAACTAAAACACATCGCCGCTGCCAATACTAAGATAAAGGCGTATGCACCCCCGGAACGAAAATATTCTACTTGGATCGGAGGATCGATTCTTGCGGGTCTGTCGACGTTCAAAAAGATGTGGGTGTCGGTTGACGATTGGCATGAGAACCCAGAACTAATCCACACTAGATGTATGTAGTACTTATCACTAACTGAGCCTTCCTTATAGACTATGAAGCTCGTGGTTTTTGCGTGGACAAAAGTGGTGAGACATGCTACCCTTCCGGAAATGAGTAAGGATGAAGTCGACAAAACCCTTTCACAAGCACCAGTACAATGACAAGTACTACTAAAATAACATACTTATTTAACATATCCTTTATTTAGGCCATCTAATTTATTAATTCTAATTTTCTCCCTGAAATTTTATTCTGGGGCACTGAGTCTATATAATAAGTAGACCAATCAGGCTCAATTATATCACTGACATCCAATGAGAAGCTATGCAACATATTCAATGGCTTTCCTACTACATATCCTTTTTTCAGGTCTTTTCATGCCTCATTCGAGGACGTTTTCGAAGGCCGCAAGGAGGTGGGTTAGGGTGCATGCGGCTTTTTTTTTTTTTTTTTTATTATTCAAAAGGGCCGACGGCGGAAAATTTCAGCCTCGACAGTTAGCCTACGTTTCTCAAATACAGCAATGAAGCTAGATACGTCGCATATGCGGTACCTGTCGTCAGAGGACTTTCGAGTCCTGACTGCGTTCGAGATGGGCTCAAAGAACCACGAGGTTGTTCCA